>JANFOE010001678.1:0-250000 GCA_025667525.1 Glebionis coronaria | reverse complement strand
TCCATTGTTAATTAAGGTTCAGGATGGTATCATAAAAAATCAGAAAGAAGAAAAAAAACTTTTAAATGCAATAATCAGTTCAGTTGGAGAACCAAGAAAGATCGTATATAGTTCAATTCGTTATAAATAGTTCAATTCATTATTAGAATTGTGAATATAAATCCTCAAAATTATCTATTTCATTGGATAAAAACGACTAAAGATGTTTTATGCATTAGAAATAGACCCGTTCAACCCGTTTAAGACTTTCATCTTTCAGCCACGTTTCCTTATTTGACCCCTTCAGGTAAAAATCATCGCCGATATGAAACAAAAGTAAAACAGGCCAAAATATGAGTTTACATGTAGTTTAACTTCCAATGTTAGCAAAAAAAAGCAGCAACTTCTAACATTTGTGTGACTGGTGGTATTGTATCTTAATTCTTTAGTGCCATGGTTTTCAAAGTTGTATGCCATTTATAGTCACATAATCCCCAATGTTGTTTATAGACATCTCCTACACAATGAATGATCATGTTATAGCTGAAATTAGATTTACTCTTGGCCTGATCATGTAATAGCTTTAATCATACAAAAGTGTAATAAGTATTTGAACTCAGTATTAGTGTTGGAATGCCCACAAAAGATAAGTCAATTTTGATTCAAACCCTTTTTTGTCATGAGCTGGTTCTCGGCCGCCTACCACGTCCCGCGCCCTCTTTCACATTTTTAATCTTCTGGTATGCTTTTCATGTGCCTTTTAACATGTTCTCATAAGCCTCGTCTTTCATATTCTAAGCCTTTTCGGTGGTTGAATCATTGTATATGGCTTTTACAAACAGGACCTTGTCTTTTTAATCATTTGCAGTGCAACTGTATTTTATGCAGTTAATTTATTTAGAAATCATTGCAGGAAGAGGAGCAAGAGGGGGGGCTTAACAATAAAGAAAATCAACAGGTTACCTATTACATCCTTTCTAGATAATTATATATGTTATATACTGACTGTCCCATGATGTTTGAATCTTATCTTTTCACTTGTGTTTTACTATCTTATTGAAGTGAATATCTCATGATATAATTTTGTCTTGCAACAAAAGATAGATTAAAGTTATCACAACATTGTTCTACTTCTCGGAGATGCGTTGCATGAGAATATAAGATTATTCATAAGACTCTCAAGTATTTGGATCTATGTTATCCAAGTAATCACACGGGATTTAATAACTACGAATAAGATAAGCACTAATAAAAAGGAAGTGTCGAATCACGAGTAAGATAAGAGACATTTTTTAGAATCAATATAACTTACATTGAATGGAATATAAGTCGGTTTAACATTAGCCCACTCGTGAATCCAGTGTAACCCGACATCACTCCATGAACACAACTTTGAGCAAGGAGTGTGCAGTATGCATTGTTTGTCAGATGCATTACTTGGAACCATGGTTCTAAAAGGCTTGCAAAAGCTTCGCAATGGCCTCGCAAAGGCGTAAGGCTCCACCTTCACGCCACGCTATAGGCCAAGGCGTGAGGTTAAGGCTTGACGTGCAATGAGAAACAAAAAATATCATAAGGCGTGATAAGTCATGATGAATCGAGGCTTTCTTCATTTTGATTTTGATAAAATCGATCACTTTTATATAAAAATGAAACAGATTACATGTAAATATAGTTTTTTGACTTTAGTTTGTATGTAAGACGCTTTCGTAAACTTAATACATTTGAAATATGATATAAATACTAATAATTTATAAATATTTTCGTATTTTGTGACTTCACGCTTTAAAAACGCAATAGCTTCGCCTTAGCCGCTAAAGCTTGAGGCTTGATCATGCCGCCACGCCACGCCGTACGCTATTTAGAACCTTGCTTGGAACCCACAAATCACGTAAGTAGGACATGTCATAAAACACAGTCATGCCCAATCATTTTAGCCATTTTTATTCTAGTATTGTGCAGATACGTGTGTATGTAACTATGTACGTATATTTGCATAAAACAAAAGATATGTGTGTATAAGTGTATGCCTGTATTAAGCATCGTAAGTAACAACTCAATATGTCCAAAAGTGACCACTTTACCATTTTTTTAGTTTAATCCTTTTTGAGCTAATCCCATCTAACTCATCAAGTTTTATAGTAAAACTAACTTTCTTCGGTGACCGTTTAAGAACAGAGCCAAGTTTCATTAAAAAAAACTAACCGATAAGACTCAACTGTGAAGTTATGATTACTAAACGTCACACATAACAGGTAAGTTTCACTTTCCTCAAAAACTCATTTTCCATCACGTAAATCACAAACACTACTGAATCTTTCGTATCAAGATTCGATTTTTGTGCAACATCATACTTTCATTATATAAGAATAATATCCACAACGTATAGCTAAAAAATAAATCAAAAAAGTATTAACTACATACCATGAATCAGAATGAAGGATCAAACCAGTGCAAATCTTGATTTCTTCCTGAACCATGTCAATCATCTGGAAAAAGCAAAAGCAAGGAAGTGACAAAATGCAATTACACCTTTTGGCTACTGAAAATTAGGTAGAGCATATATCGTATAAAAACACAGCTAATTAACAGCTCAACTTCAAATATTCCCAAAAAAATTTCACATCATCAGTTACAAACTCGAACCCGAAAACACACCTAGTTTGAACACCGTAGGTTATAATTTAAAAAGCGACGATTTTTTACAAAATTTCAACTATTTTAACAATACATAAATGCCAAAACCCTAAGCATATATGAATAAAGTTTAATAAACATAGTCATTAACATTTAGGCTCAGCTCGCCATGTGCTTGAGCATCAAATCCGAATGAGCTAATGAGACACGTATCAAATGGAAGAAATACCTAACTGAAGCTATTAACGGGAACCAAGAGCTTCAATGAAGGTTACATTATCTTTAGTTTAAAATAGTGATAATACAAACACAAACCCGTTAGAGAACAACACAAACAGAGCAGGTGACTGTTACCTACCTCCAGGTTCTCGAGGATACAATGGTAAAGTAGCTTTTAACGCTTATGAAGGCTATAATGGTAATGTAGTTTTTGATGGTTATAGAGGGTGTAGGTTTTTATGGCTATGGACGCTACAATGGTTACAGTTATTACTACATCAATCCAGTGTATTAAAAAAAACACTGCCCACAACCATCTAAAATGTACAGGTGCATTAGCTTCTCTTGCATATACGAATAAATCAAGCCAACTGATACAGGTTAATAGCTTAATCAATGTACATATGGATTTAACGGTTTTAATTGTCTACTTCGTCCTAATATTACCTCAACCAAGTCCAAACAGTAGCACCACCTGTTGTTGGCATCTATATGACAGATAGTCTGTTATAAAAACGCTTGGTGAAAAAAGATAGCGATAGTATAATATTTGATATTAGCAAATAATATTTGATACTTCATAAGTTCTGATTCTTTTATATGACAGAATTATGACAATTCAAGTCTAAGATAGGATACAATTTATGTTGGAAAAAAAATACCATTTGTCTAGTGCAACTTATGACAGCCTAGGAGTTCTCAAACAATCCACACGTAAATCGGGATGCTACTTTTCTAGTGTTTGATTTGGATCCCTCGGATCCTTGGATATCTGCATAAAGAAAGCATCAACATAGGTGGTCTGTCATTTTGTTCAAATAGAACTTCAAAAGGTAAAAGTGCTACCATTATTTCAAGAGAAATCAGCAATCGAAATTCTATATAATTATAATCAAACTTGCTAAACCAGGAGGGAAGTTGAGGTTAAATTATAAGTCAACATCAGCAATTTCCCTTTCAGATTCAGCAACTTTAAGCGACTTAGTGATGGAATTAAACATTTTTTTTAAATGAAGACGTGTTTCGTCGTATATGCTTCTTCGTTCCTCTTCAAAACGATTATTATAGTACAACTGCAGAGCACTTTTCTGTTTTTGAAGCAGCAATCACTTAACGGGTACAAATCGGTTCGACACGTAATACACTTATTTTTCCATCAGCGAAATATCTGTAAACTTATAATGAGTTAGTTTTGGCTATAAAGACAATATTATTACAATGATGTCTTTGTATGAAAATGAACTTTGGAGGGCAGTGTGAATGAATTTATGGTGACTTAAACATTTGACCTACCAATCTCCTTCGATATACAATAAAACTGTTTCTGTTTTTTATACAATAGCAAAACCCTATTGTATATGTTGATGCTTTTGTTCGTTATGTGATACTTGCAATACAACAATATTTTATGTGATACTTGCAATAAAGCTATTGTATATGACTATATGTAACATGCGCCAGTAGCTAGTGATACAGCAAGAAAACTTACAGTTATTGGATAGTTTTTGTTCTTAGATCATTCTACTTTCTTGATATTTTACCTGATAAGATGCGTTGCAGCAGCCTGGCTACATTGGTGCCATTATCAGTATGATGTAGTTACAACTTGTAATCACCTGGTAATAAAGTTACAATAAATAAAACTGTTAAAGAAGACAATTTATAATCCCATAACCTATAACTGACTCTATAAATAACTATCTGGCACATTCAGTTTTTAAGTCTTGTAAATCAGACGAAAACCATCAGATAATCCATTAAAACATTCTAAAGAGGCTACAAAGCCATGTACTTTAAAAGCTGTTATAGGAAACAATTTTTTAATTAAAGCGTTAAAAATTGCATGATTTAATCATTATTGTATAATAATATACTTACCCCACTGTAAATCTGGAAGTCAAGGCCCGAAGCTTCAATAGCAACGCTAATGGAAAAAAGCAAAACTTCATACCTTTTTCCAAACCGAAATCGCAAAAAAAAACCAAATGAGTTTGCTTCTATTTGCACTTAACACACTCATACCTTTTAAATAAATATTGTGTTACTGACAACATCGAGAACGGATTCCTTTTTCACTCACGACCAATGAGATTGGGTGCAGGGTGCACTTCCTTGATGCAATACCAAACACTCCTTGATATTCTTTCCAATATTAGCAAACAAAACCTGAAGCAATCTTCTCTTTTTTCAGCTTTTAAATCATTATTTCCCCTAATAAGTTTGAGAAGACAGTACCTGTTGGCAAGCTGGTGGTCAGTTTTGTTGCAAACAACTACCAGGTGTGTAGCAAAAGCGGGGAATGCATATGTATACCAGGTGAGTATCATTCCCTCCACCAGCAGCCATGATCATAGCATGTCTCTTCACTCATGTTTGCATTAAGCAACTATCAACCATACCTATATCATAATAAGTATGGCATAAATAAGCCACTTGTATACACTCATGTTCGCATTAGAATCTCCAATTGTATACACAGACACATATGCTTAAATCCTTGCTACCTAAAATCTTGCTTACGCTGAATTAAAAAGGTATCATTACGACTGCTGTATGAAAGGACTAATGTGAATTGTACTTGTAATCTAAGAAGAAAATAATTGTCTGGAAAGATATTATGGGAAATAGGTCCAGTGAAACTAAAAATTAAAAAATTACCATTGAAACTTCACCCAAGCTTCAGCTATTAGCCAAATTCCGCAACTTATGATTGCTAATTAAAACTATTATGCATTTTTGAAATAATCAACGATATTTGGGATTGCTTAATTTCATTCTTTATCCTGGAGAAAGATAAGTAAATCCAGAGTTTAATCTAAAATTTATAATTAGCTTCTTCACTTGCAGAGAAAATAGAATATACACGTTATCAAACATTATTTATCTTAAAATATGCTTGTACAAACATTATCTTGAAAAGCATGTGGATGTTCTAAAAGGTGTTTGGCAGCGTTTTGTATTTGATTGCCTGATGATTGCATATTTTAGTCATGGGTTATCAGTTTGATAGTTTTGAATATTTAGGTATGCTAAAAGTTAAAAGAAGAAGCAAAACACAAAAAGGTTAAAAATCCAAATAACATGATAACCTCCCATTAAGACAACCTTGTCTCCATTGCAGACGAAATAGACATTTTTTTGCGGAATTCGGTAGCGATAAAGTCGATGGCAGACGCTCTTGTTGCAGCAACCAAGCAGCCCTAAATTTTTAAACCTGCAGATTGACCCTGATCTATACACATTAACTATCGGCAAGTTACATAGAAATCATTAATATCTATCGCTTGATATAGGGAACTAAGTAGACAAACAAATTTAGAAAAATGAGAACTTGATCGTTCAAAGTTTTGTTGTAACAAAATGAGCCAAGGGTCCGCTTGGATTTACTAATCTAGACACTTTAACTGCTTAATATAGGCTGCTTAAGTTTACTTGCACATTATATAGTCTAAAATAAGCAAATAAATGGTCTAACCAAACACTCAAAACTACTTTCTCATTGAAATAAGAAGCAAATAAGCTACTTATGTTTACGTGGATTTGGATATGCTTATCAAGACAGTTTAACTGCATAAAAATAAGCAGCTTATGATTATGTGCATATTTACTCTAAAATAAGCATATAACCTCTCTAACCAAACACTTAAAACTGCTTATTTTAATTAAATAAAAATGAAATAAAATCTGCAGTAGAATAACCACTTAACCATATTCCATCATCTCTGATACATGACAGCTAGTGGCAGCCGCAATAAGTTTTCTTCAGAACTTTTATAAACAACTTTAACCCAAAATATAAGTACAAAATTAGAGTAAGCATATTCCATTCAACAAAGGAAAAAAAATATTGTATATCTAAGAATTTGGGAAACATTATTCACTTTCAATATGTATACCTACTTGTTACGTGGATGTTTAAGAGGGGTGCCGAATCTTAAGAGGTGTCTCATAACCTAGGCGAGCTTTGTAATTAAGTTTTGCAGCAATTAAAAAGTTGATTAACCTTCATGTTCTGTAATTATTTTAACATTAATATGCAACTAACGAAAATTCAATTATTAATTAAGAACAGGTACCTTTTAGTAGGAGAGAATAACTACGTGGTGGTTAGCGAGTATCTTGAAGGTCATTTTAATAGCATCAGATGTTGTATCGTGAGCTGCAAACACTAACAAAACAAAATATCAAAAACTTCATTTTCAGTAACCTCGCCTTCGATCAACGCAGCCACCAGATTAGAAAGTAACATTCTGTCTCCTTCATCTTCCCCATGTTTCATAGCCTCCCTCTTTTTTCTAACTTCATCAACAAATACCATTTATATCTCGTCTCTCTTACCTTGTTTTATCAAGTACTGGTAGCTAGATCTCTAGCCCTTCATCTTTCACAATCGAGATTTATTTTAGTCCTTTTTCTATTTGTTTACTGCTTCCTATTTGGATATTGGGACTATCCTGTTTTCTCGTATTTTTTAGCAAAGCATTAAGAGATTCAGAACAGCCATCAGTTGCTCCTGGTTTGACTTCATATCATCTGCAAATGTTGGTTAAAAGTCATATGAAGTGTTTTCAAACAGATTAAACCTCCTCAATCAAATAAAGTGTTTTCAGGCAGATTAAACCTCCTCAATTTCTTTAGCAAGTACTTAGGGATGAATGTTACCTCGATGAACCTTCATGGTAGCGTCCACTCTAGCATTTGCAAGCCGCCATTGCAGATGCTTGTTATATAACACCCTCGATACATTCTGCTCTCCACCTGTTTTTGAGTACATAAACAGAAATTGGCGACTTTTAAACACCTCAAATTATTTAAAAGAGCATGAAAATAAATAATATTATAATTGTGAAGCTGACGATGTAATGAAGCTGACGATACTTAAACTGACGATGATGAAGGTTTAATTACCAAAAGCTGACGATGATAAGAAACTTGAGGGGAAATCAACATGATGAAGCTGACGATGTAATGAAACCTAAACAATTACACAATATAAAGTGCTGCCACATCAAATCCTTGTTAATGTAAATCATAATTCGATTGAATTGTTTACACGTTTTCAACAATTAGGGTTTGTTTTCTTTAAACTAAAAGATTGTTATTAGTAAATAAACAGAGATTAGCTCATCATCTTGGAAAATGCAATCCAAACTGTATGGGTCACATCTTCATTAAGCTTGTGAGAATGCCAAACTGTGATGCACCTCCCTTTATCTGCCATGTTATCAATCATAGATCCTTAACATGAGTTACTGTTCGTTCCTTCATCTTAAGAACTGTATTAAAAAAAATCTAATTTTATCCATTAATTAACAAAGAACTTGGTGACGCACACTGGTAGAGGTAGATGAATTCATTATATATGATAATTATCGAATCATGTTCAACACAACCTTGAACTTGCTTTACTGGCTGAGAAGGTTTATTGGATGGGAGACTACGATGATGGAACGGTGTATTTGGATGAGGATCGTTGGTATGTTGTTTTTAGCTTTGTTAATCGGACGTTCGGGTTTGGGTTTTATGAAAAAATAGATCAGAAGATTTTGTAACTATATTAACTTGGTTTTGCACCGTTCAACACAACATAGAGCTTGCTTTACCGGTTAAGCCATTTAAGTCTAAACTAATAGACCCGAGTTCGAAACTTGTAACTGATAAATTTTTAAATTTTCGGAATTTCCATGCCTAAATTAACAAAAAACGAAAAATACAAAATTGTAATATAATAGGAAGGTGATGACGTGGATATGATGTGGCATACCCCTCCTCTTATATATAATGTAAAGATATATATATATATATATATATATATATATATATATATATATATATATATATATATATATATATATATATATATATATATATATATATACATATATATATATATATATACATATATATATGCATATATATATATACATATATATACATATATATACATATATATACATATATATATATATATATATATATATATATACATATATATACATATATATACATATATATACATATATATATATATATATATATATATATATATATATATATATATATATATATATATATATATATATATATATATATATATATATATATATATATATATATATATATATATATATATATATATATATATATATATATATATATATATATATATATATATATATATATATATATATATATATATATATATATATATATATATATATATATATATATATATCTTTACATTATATATAACAGGAGGGATTTGCCACGTCATCTAATCATGCTCTAATCCACGTCAGCACGGGCTTAAATTCTGGGCTTACAAATTCACGCACCCTATAAAATAACCAGACATAAAACTTCATTCACATCTAACGATCATCCACAAAAATACTAATTCTTCATCAATCAGTAGTAACCCTAAATCATACAAACTCGCACCGTTGAAAAATCCAAGGTATAGTCGATTTTTTTTTATTAATTTTGCTATGATTAATTAATCTTTGTTGTATTTTTTTGAGTTAACTCACACCTGGACGTGTATTTGACATGTTGAGGATGCTTGTGCTAGATGAGGTTGATGAGTTTATTGATGCTAAATAGACCGAATCTTCAAAATTGTTTGATTGGATTCACAAAATCATTCTTTTAGAGGATGCAGATAAATAGCAAGCTGCAATTGTTTAACAAAACTTTATTTATGAATAGCCTATTGTTTATGCAAGGTAAATCAAATTATCAGTTATTTTTGTTCCGGTGGATAAATTAAAGGTATGTATATCATGATATCACTCAATTACACTTGAATCACATATCTAAAATTAGGTTTCTTGAAATAACGTTTTTAGGTTAACCGGGTTGTACAAGTGATGATATGGGAAACAATATAGGGGTTAAGGTAATCTTTTAAGTATTTTTATTATAGACCACCTATTTGTTTTGATTAACATTAGGGCATAATCTGGGCTGGGACTTCGATGTAGAGAATAGGAGCTTATTCCGATGGTTATGTGGAAAATTTTGTCCAAGTAAACCAATTGTATGGGTTTACTGCATAATTTTTGCAGGTATAGTTTCACATACTGTCGATGTTTAAAAATCCGTCTGAGTATATTTTCACCATACTCATAATACTTTCTTATGAACTTTGTCACATTAATTAATGGAACTAATTAACTAATAATCATATATGATCACATTTTGTATGTTATGAAGATACATCATAGCATTCTCTAATATTAGGACAGTATCAGTTTGTATGTTATGGTTTGTGATAGGGTAAAATCTTTGAGGTTGTATATTATATTGTTAGTAACTAAATTTTTTGATAAAACTTTCGGTGTAAAGAAAATTAATCAAGTCATTTTTCCAAAGTTTTGTGTTGACATTATTCCTCAAGGAAACTCTTGATGATGATGTCAAATTCAAAGGTTTTATAAGTATATCGAGACTTGAGAGGAGATTGGTCGAGGTCGAACTCCCATGCTCGAGGCTGCTCAATGGCGTATTAACACCATCTCACAATCACTGTCAATAAAATTAGTGTAAGAACAATATTGATTACTTTCTAAGGTATTTCCTTTTCTCCATTCCTATCTATGATAAATTATTTAAATTGCGTGACTTCAAATATTTGCAAGTTATTTTTGTTGATATAAGCATTAGCAGAGCACCCTCAAGTAGTTAAACAGAGGTTGCATATAAGGTTTTCCTTGAGAACGTTAATCCTGAAAATCAGTCCCTTTTATTTAGTCTTATTTAAATTCTTTTAAATCTATAATGCTGATATGTAACACCTTCACCTATAGTTTCTGAGGTTCTTGAAATAGTCACACTTGTGCAACACTGATTCGATGAACATGTGTGTTTGGCCGGTCAATCGAAAAATTTCTTTGTATGGCTTTGATGCCTTACAATATGTTGGCGGAAATATATAGCTGACTAATTTAAACTTTTGTAATCCTATGTTATGTAGTTCTTGATTTCATGCTGTGTAAACTTCTCATCATGATGAGTACGTGTGTGTAGCACTGACATAAGATAAGATAACATGCTCTGATTATATGATTTATAATTCAGTTTTCTCTAGGAGAGATGGAGTCTTAGGAAATTGTTCACGTCCCTAATAAACCACCCTTTCCTCTTCACCAATAACCCGTCGGTAACTCCTTCGACTTCTGTGTATGACTTTTGTGTTTAAATTTCCGCAGTTAATATTTTTTTTCCTGAACTTGAATATATTTTGCAGTCAGTGTTTATGCTGCTGTAATTGATCCTAAGCATGCCCACACTATTATTTATATTTCCTTTGACTTTTGTGTATGACTTTTTGTGTTTATATTTCCGTAGTTAATATTATTTTTTCCTGAACTTGAATATATTCTGCAGTCAGTGTTTATGCTGCTGTAATTGATCCTAAGCATGCCCACACTATTGTCAGGTATATGCATGTTCTCCGTATATTAGTTAATTGTTCTTAGATTTTTGTTATTCATGCTGAACCAGCTGTTGGGATTGTTTGAAACTGTTTGTGGCTCAGGAATTTAAATGAGATTTTCTAGCTAGAAAGTCTACGTCATGCCTATTGATCGACTCCCTGGCTTTGGAATTAACTGTGAAAGATGATTTGATATGCTCATTAGCGATTAGTAACTGCAACAATGAAAGCTAATCTTAGTAGTTACAAAAATATATGGAATTTCAGAAGATAGTAATGGAAAATGATATTGTGTCTTATAATTATAAAAATCTTTGTATACATACATACAATATGGCTGCAGTTGAAAAATATATATTTTTAGAAGAAAAAAAAACTCTTACAACAGTGATAAAATACACCCACTGATGTTACTGTTAAAGGATCCTGATTCTTGAGACCCAAAATATGGTTGAAAATCATTGGTTGAAGATTGTCCTTGCCACCCACCATTATCAATGAGCAGACCATTATGCTTACCCCTCCCTCATCCTGACTCAGTATCATCCATGTTTCTATCATCTCCCTATCGATCTTTTGAATCTTTAACATATTTGTCATCCACATTTCTTAGAACTGTTCCTAGGATCATCAGTTGGTCCTGTTTTAACATCAGTTTAATATTATCTTCATTGTTCTTCCCCAACGAACATCTGGAATCCTCTGTTCCGTAACCAAAAGGCTTAGTATAAATCACTATAACATCATAGCTGTCTTTCGAAATACCGTAATTTGATGAAGTTTTCACAGCATCAGTCATGTTCCCATCCTTTCTACAACCAGCACGATTCATGTGCCTTTCAATGTCAGCCCTATCTTGACCGCGTCTTTGCGATGGTGTCTCCCAATCTCGAGTGTAGACATATGGGGCATCACCATATTTATTTTTTTATTCGGATAATTTGGTTGCCTTCTTTTCCAATTATCTTTTGAACCATCTGGTTACAATATTATTACTAATGCTTATTATCAAATATCAATCATCTCTTAACTGATTTTTTTATATAGGATTTAGGAGATAACAAACATCAAAGAGTGTTTGCCATTGTACGAAAATAGTGAATTGAGTTAGTGAATTAGTTTATGATTATATGTATAAGTTTAGTTTTGTATATAAGCTATAACGAAATGGTAAAAGTATATCATATGCGCTACTTGATGGCCATCTCGGTATCAACTTTTGGATTGGAGATTCGAGGGCCACAGATCACATAATAGGTGATATAGAATTTTTTTGAACTCCAAACTGTTAGGAGTTTCAAATTACAGTACTAACTTTAAAGGATAAAACCCTTAAATTCGTGTGTGTTTGTTTCAAGTTAATCTCCCATTATTTTAGAAACTTATTATATACTCAAGTTGATTTCCTTACATTTATTTATACTAATGCAATTTTCAGGTTTTGGAGTGCGGGAATGATTTGCGTGGTAATGTCCGGGGAGGGCTATAACCTCTTGAAGCTTTTTGAAAACCCAGACACGATTTCATCTTTTCACCGCACCCAGTTTCGAGAACAATATGATGTTATGCCACAATCGATTAGGCCACTCAAAACTCAGCTACTTAAACATAATATTCCAGACATTTCAACAGAATTCCAAATTCTTTCAACTATGAAGTTTGTCTGGCCGTTCTTACACACCAGTTCCATGAAGAGTCACCACATGAAGTTTTCCAACTTTTACTGTACCCCACTGCAGGTATTGATAAGTGTCACTAGATTCCTAGCGGTTTCTGTGGCATCAAATTTTGATGCGCCATCTCATGCTCGCCATTAAAAACAGAATAAGACAGCAGAATAAGTATCAGCTGGGTGATCGATCAAAAGGTAACTATTATTACTGTAATAGTCGGCTGTCATTCACGTGCCACATTTCATTTAAATATTCTTTTTTTTTACCTTCGTAGATGGGTCATTTAGCTTATAAAAATAAACACACGGGTCAAGAATGTTGACACCCTTTAAAGAAGTTAGTTCGTTGTTATCTATTGATATTTTTTAAACCAGTTATTGGTCCATTAGATTCTGTAAGGTTCTTGCAAAACGTTTGCCTTAACATTAGAACTACTGGAATTAGTGTTGGGTTAAATTTTCTCGGCGTGCAAGTTAGTATTGCAAACTATGACTCTACGTACTTATATTCTTTTTTATTATGAAACGGATTAAACTATGAATCTAGCACTAAACATAAACAACAAGAGATATAGGCTCGGTTATGTGATGTTGATTTAATGTTTGTTGTGACTAAGGGTGTCATTTTTTCCGACCCGACCCAAACCCGACACGAGCTTATTCGGGTCGGGTTACTCGGGTTGAAATTTCAATTCAGGTTAGTCCGGTCAACCCGACTAACCCCTAACCCGAATTCAAAATCGGGTCGGACATCGGGTATAATATTTATGTTTAACTCGGGTTTGGGTCAAACCCGATTAACCCAAATATTTTTTTTTAATTTATTTTTATTTTTAAAATTTAAATTTAATATAAATTATATTAAAAAAATAAAAAAAAAAGTTTTATTAATAATTCACTCGAATTCGGGTTGAACGAACCCGACTATATCCGACCCGAATAGATCCGACTCGAACCTGACTAACCCGAGTTCAAATCGGGTCGGGTCGGGTAAATTATTTTTTGGCTTGACCTGACTTCGACCCGACCCGAATAACCCGAACCCGACCAACCCGACCCGATTCCCACCCCTAGCTGTGACACAGTACGGAGACATCATAGATTCATACAACACATTTTAGATCAACTATCTTAGAAATCCACGCATGGCCTAGATAAAAGAACGGTATAAATAGACCTAAGTACTTTGTAGATAGTTATAGATACAATGGGTGTACATGGGCCGGTTGATTGGCTACATGGCTACATTTCAGCTGAACCGTAAGTAAGGGTTTCATAAAGCGTTGAACTGAACCAGCTACACTGAATTAAGAAACATTTAGTCGAGACTGTTTTATCTGTTGTCATTACCATATGTTCAGTTTGGACCTAAATCAGGATAAATGTTGTGTGTGGGAGAACTTGAGCAATATAACTAGAGAACACCTACGAATCCAGTTGAGTGATAGGCTCATCTTTGTTCATGCTTTTCAGACCTGAAGTAAGTACTTTAATACAAATTAAGGACATGGTGTAAACATTTACGGTTTATTAGAATTCCAGCATGGATAACGTAGATATGTGTTTCCTTAAGCCGAAGTATAAATGGTTCAAGATAGCAAAGCATCATATAGAGGTTCCCTTTTAGCTATATCATGTGAAAATGGGTCTATTGAGGTTGTATGTTATATAACGGGTCAAATGGGAAAATTAGAGACTTTACCTACAAGGAAATGAATCAAATGTGCCGAAAGTCTCCTATACTGTATTGAAACGTTTACATTACAGAGAAGCTAATTTACTTCTTATAACTATATTTTTTGGATCTATAGAGACAAACATGAAAGTGTCAAAGGTCAACTCAATCCAACCATTTGACCCATACCTAAAAATAACAAATTTTCCCTCAACCCAATTTGGCCTGTCTAGAAATATGTCCTGTATTTCCGCCTGCAATCCCTTTAACGAGATAGGCTGCTCATGTGGGTCTATCTTAAAAACACATAAGAAACAATAGGATGTTTATGAAAAGAACATTAAGAGTATGAATAGGAAACATACTTGTCATTAGATGATATGCATTGGTGAAAGTTCTTTAGCCTGATGTAATGTTTTACTGATATATAACCAGCAGCACACAACCTCACTTAGCTTTCAGATTTAAATAAAACAAATACAAACTTTAATTATGTCAAGAGTTGAAGAAGTTTGTGTTTCCCTATAATGTTTTCATATTCTCAGGTTGATATACATTATGACAGTCACAAGCACATCTGCATCATCAGTGTTTCCCTCATAAATAGCAAAAGACATTAAAACTTTGAATTAATATCTTCCATGTTCTATGCAACAGTTTTTATATATCAGTTTAAGTAGCAAAATGGTTAGTTCAAGGATGTACAAAGTGATCTAGAATGAAAATCTCTACCATTTACACGAGGTGCAAACCTAAGAGAAACTCTAAATAAAGAGAACCCATTAGTATTCATTTTTTTACCATATTAACAATGTTTCTAATGTATTTTTTTAGGCCAAGTAGCAATAAAAAAGAATCATGTTAAATGTGAATAAAATTTATAACAAAAGTGCACTTCATATTAACAGGTTGAATTTATCTAATTTCAAGCGGATAAAGTTTACGATTCAAATTCAAATCAAAATTTCTATAAATACCTTTTGCGACATATGCAACTTAATACAAAATAAAAAAAGGTATTTGAGAAATTTTAATAAGTTATATAAGTCGCATAAGTCATATAGGGTATTTAGAGAAATTTTGGTTTGATGAGTGTAAAAAAATAGAGCATCATCTTGGGTCATTTCAAGAATTAGCTTTTAAATTAATATGAAAAAATAAGTAATAAGGGGTCTGTATATTTTATAAATTTTTGTTAAAGAAAATTAATAATTGTTATTTTTATCAACTTTTAATAAAAAGAAATAAAAGTAAGTTTAAGAAATGATAACTAAAAGTTTATTCTTACTCAATATTCAGTGCGATTAAAGTGAAATTTTTTATGACTATTTTTTTAATAAATAAAAGATATGAGTTTTTTTTTGCTTTCTTTTATATTTAATGTGTTTAGTAAAGGAAAATTATAATAATTTAAAAGATAACAAAAAGTTTAGTGGATAAATGTATTTTTGAACATGTTGCTTGAATCATTAGCATTCAAAAAGATATTATTCACGCCTTGAGTTGTAGCCAACAACAATAAGAGAAAGCAACCCCTAGGGCATATCCAGTTACTTGAGAGCTACGAGCTTTAGGATCAAACTACCTACAGTAGTCACTCGGTCAAGGATAACAACCTACATGTAATCTTTTCCTTAAAAAAAAGATAATATACGTCAAATTTTAGGATTACAAACGTAAATACGTTTATAATTTATATACACAATTCATTCGCTTGCTTAAAAATTAAACACGTTTATAATTTATGTGTAAATTTTATCCATTATGGATCAATAAGCTTGACAGTGGATGCAAGTGTGCTTTCTTTATGTGTATACACTAAACCTGACAAAAAATAATTAACCTTTTCATAGACTTTCTGTATACAAGTACGCTTTCGTTTGTGCGTGCGCATGATGTTCATGGCAAGGTATAATCTAGATGTATCGACTATTTTATGGTCTTTGTTATCAACGCCCTAACATTTTTTTTGTTTCTTCGACTACATAATACTGTATAAGTGTAAATCCTATTTGTTGTGAAAGATCTTAAGCAAAATGCATTAGGTACAAAAAGTCGGAAAAGGTGATGGGAGAGGAATTTCAAAGAGCTATACCATCCAAATCTTTGACTCAAGTAGCTAGCCATGCTCAGTTCAGGAATTTCCTGCCTTGGCTATTCATATTGATCCTATTCAATGATTCAACCATCATACTGAAAAACACAGTATTTAGAACTCATCCGAAAACTATTATAATTCACATCTAACATCCAAATCAATAGTTAGCGTCAAATGCAAATCAGCTAATTACAAATCAAAATGTATCGAATTTAAATATTGTTAAATCATTTTAATTGTTACAGAATATGCAAATAAACAAAGAAACCTTCATGACTAAAGATATAGACACACGACTTCACCTCTATCAGCAGATAAAGCCAATATAGTAACTTTTATTTTCTTATATGTGATGAAGATCTATTTCATTTCATTTTGATTGTCAATATATTTAATAAACAATTTGATATGTTTACTTTTTTTTACTTGATCATTTGTAAAAGATATTTATAAAAACAAGCTTGCCATATTGGATAAAAATTATTTTTTAATTTTTTGGTTATGTATTGAACAATTATTTTTCATATAACAGATTTAACCTTATTATATTTTTTTGACCCATTCAGTTAGTATTAGATTGATACGTAAGTATATTAAACTGAAGATACAAACTAAAAGTACCAATCGAACATTACAAACAAATATTTATCCAATACAAAAAACTTAAACGACAATAAGAAGTCATACCCGTCCATCGGACGGGTTTTGCCACTAGTATATATATATATATATATATATATATATATATATATATATATATTTAAGTTCATGTGATGACCACTCTTAAAATAAAAACAGTAGGAACCAATAAAAATCTGACACGTTAATTGTGTATTTATACTGATACACATTAATTGAGTCTTTTTTTAGTTAGTGGTGTATTTTTCGATACGTGTCACTTGCGTCATCTTTTTAGTTCATTGTGTATTTCTTGAGATACGTATCACTTGAAATTTTTATAACTGGTTATGTATTTATTCGGATATGTATCGCGTGCGTATTTTTTAATTGGTTTTGTATTTTTTTGATACGTATAACTAGTCTTTTATAGTTGGTTTTGTATTTTTCAAATACGTATTATTTGGGTATTTTTGGTTACTTGTGCATTTTTCTGAATACGTGTCACTATTGTCTTTTATAGCTAGTTGTGTATTTTTTTAATACGTATCGTTTGAGTTTTTTTTTAATTAACCGTGTATTTTTTATAGATATGTATCATGCGGGTCTTTACTAGTACGCCATGTTTTTGTTGGATTTCAAAAAAACTGGCTACTTAACACTTGACTAAATTGAAATGTCAAATGATTGCATTAAACAAAAAGTCTAAAAGAGTGTATCTTAAATTGACGTTGGAGAAAGAGCTACAAATGAATATAAATTGATTCATTAAAACGACATGAAAACAACTCACAGGGTAAGCCGCTTTTATAAACTGTCATATATATCAACTTAATTACAAAGATGCCATCTAATTTAATCAAATCAAGTAATCTCATCAATGATACATCTAACGGTAGAGAATGGTTCTTACTGTTTTTATTTTAAGGTCGGTACTCACAATAACGCCCCTCTATATATATTTAAGTTCATGTGATGACCACTCTTAAAATAAAAACAGTAGGAACCAATAAAAATCTGACACGTGTACATTAAGTAATTAAATGTAATCTAAAGCAATTAATATATAAAATTTTAACTAATAAAATTAAAAGGACAAATTTGGTATTTTAAAAAGTTAACTAGCAACACTTCGTCAGTTTGTCTTACATATTTTTAAGTCAAAATTTGAATGATACATAGCTTATTAATATCATTAATTGTTCAAGTTCTTATTAAAGAATATTCATGAAATATGACTTGTCCATAATTATTTTTCTTAATTATTCATTTTTGACAATGTGTCATTGAATAATAGACGCATATGTTCATGATCTTTTACGATGAATTTGCTAATCTTCGTCAAAATCGTTTTCAGTTAAGAGAAAAAAATGTTAAAGTGTACATTTAATTTAATTATTAATACTAGTATTAGTGGTACCGATTTACTAGATAAGCATGGTACCCGTTTCGTACTAATCTTTTACTGAATTAGTGCTATCGTTTTTTTTCTCGAATATAAACTAGTGGTATCGGTATAGTACCAAACAAAGATTCAGATATCGGTACCGTACAGGTGTTGATACCGGTACCAGAAAATCTGGTTTTTCTTGTTTTTTTAGGAATTTTCTAATTTGATACCTGTTCCGTACCAGATTAGTAGTATCCATTTTTTTGCCTTATTTCTTTGTCCCGGTATCGTATCGAATGAGATTCAGATATAAAAATAGGTACTATTCTGATACACTTTCGAAATTCGAGTCAAAATGCTCGTCCATATTTCAAATATTTATTTAAACCACTTAACCTCCTTCTAAATTTTAATTCTCAAATATTTTTCTTCTTCGAAATACAAATTATGTTAGAAGTTTTTATTTTCTTTTAGACATGTTTCTTTTAATAAAATCTTGTTAAAAAATTAGCGTGTAACTAAAAAACAACAAGCGTGTCACAAAAATGTCAAAAAAAAAAAATCAAATATGCAACTACAAATGTACCAAAACCCTCTATGTCTCTCTAACAGTAATTAACTAGCTGGTGTCAACAAATTTGGTTTGCCACAAAAAATAGTGTTTGCAAATGTGTCAAAAGAACTTAGTGTCACTATATATATATTAAAAAAACAAGTCTGAAAAAGATAATGTGTTACTACAAATATATTAAAGTTTTATAAAGTGTCACTATAAATATGCTAAAATTTAATCATATCACTATATGCGTAATTGCGTATTAACACTTTGTGACTACAAATGTGTCAAATGACATGTCTCGCGTGACACTACAAATGTGTCAAAAAATATGAGTCACTACATATTCATAAAATAAAATACGTCAGTTAATACAAATAATTACGTGACATAATTGAATATAACCATAACGCGTAATACTACAAACGTGTCACGAAAATAGCAGTCACTTCATAGAAAAAATGTCATTTAATACAAACAATTACGTGTATAAATATTAATATTTGTGGTGTCATACCTTTGAAAACAACAATTTGAATGTGCGTGCTTTCCAAAATACATGATATTTTGGTCACAGGTGAGTAGTTCATATTTGTGTATACTTTTTATACGTATTACATTACTTTTTATATAGTTGGTATTTCGAGTCTTGTTTTATTTAATTTTCTTTAGATACACAACGTTTGGGTTTTTTAGTTAGTCGTATATTTTTCGGATACGTGTCATTTGGTTTTTATTTTAGTTGGTCGTGTATTTTTTGGATAAGTGTCATTTGGCTTTTATTTTAGTTGGTTGTGTATTTTTTCGGATGTGTATCAATTAAGATTTTTTAGTTGGTTATGTATTTTTTAAAATATGCATTGTTTCAATTTTTTTAGTTGGTTATGTATTTGTATTTTTTATAAGTATCGCTTGGGTCGTTTTTAGGAAATGTATCAGTTGAGTCTTTTATTTTATATTTATACTGATACACATTAATTGAGTCTTTTTTTAGTTAGTGGTGTATTTTTCGATACGTGTCACTTGCGTCATCTTTTTAGTTCATTGTGTATTTCTTGAGATACGTATCACTTGAAATTTTTATAACTGGTTATGTATTTATTCGGATATGTATCGCGTGCGTATTTTTTAATTGGTTTTGTATTTTTTTGATACGTATAACTAGTCTTTTATAGTTGGTTTTGTATTTTTCAAATACGTATTATTTGGGTATTTTTGGTTACTTGTGCATTTTTCTGAATACGTGTCACTATTGTCTTTTATAGCTAGTTGTGTATTTTTTTAATACGTATCGTTTGAGTTTTTTTTTAATTAACCGTGTATTTTTTATAGATATGTATCATGCGGGTCTTTACTAGTACGCCATGTTTTTGTTGGATTTCAAAAAAACTGGCTACTTAACACTTGACTAAATTGAAATGTCAAATGATTGCATTAAACAAAAAGTCTAAAAGAGTGTATCTTAAATTGACGTTGGAGAAAGAGCTACAAATGAATATAAATTGATTCATTAAAACGACATGAAAACAACTCACAGGGTAAGCCGCTTTTATAAACTGTCATATATATCAACTTAATTACAAAGATGCCATCTAATTTAATCAAATCAAGTAATCTCATCAATGATACATCTAACGGTAGAGAATGGTTCTTACTGTTTTTATTTTAAGGTCGGTACTCACAATAACGCCCCTCTATATATATTTAAGTTCATGTGATGACCACTCTTAAAATAAAAACAGTAGGAACCAATAAAAATCTGACACGTGTACATTAAGTAATTAAATGTAATCTAAAGCAATTAATATATAAAATTTTAACTAATAAAATTAAAAGGACAAATTTGGTATTTTAAAAAGTTAACTAGCAACACTTCGTCAGTTTGTCTTACATATTTTTAAGTCAAAATTTGAATGATACATAGCTTATTAATATCATTAATTGTTCAAGTTCTTATTAAAGAATATTCATGAAATATGACTTGTCCATAATTATTTTTCTTAATTATTCATTTTTGACAATGTGTCATTGAATAATAGACGCATATGTTCATGATCTTTTACGATGAATTTGCTAATCTTCGTCAAAATCGTTTTCAGTTAAGAGAAAAAAATGTTAAAGTGTACATTTAATTTAATTATTAATACTAGTATTAGTGGTACCGATTTACTAGATAAGCATGGTACCCGTTTCGTACTAATCTTTTACTGAATTAGTGCTATCGTTTTTTTTCTCGAATATAAACTAGTGGTATCGGTATAGTACCAAACAAAGATTCAGATATCGGTACCGTACAGGTGTTGATACCGGTACCAGAAAATCTGGTTTTTCTTGTTTTTTTAGGAATTTTCTAATTTGATACCTGTTCCGTACCAGATTAGTAGTATCCATTTTTTTGCCTTATTTCTTTGTCCCGGTATCGTATCGAATGAGATTCAGATATAAAAATAGGTACTATTCTGATACACTTTCGAAATTCGAGTCAAAATGCTCGTCCATATTTCAAATATTTATTTAAACCACTTAACCTCCTTCTAAATTTTAATTCTCAAATATTTTTCTTCTTCGAAATACAAATTATGTTAGAAGTTTTTATTTTCTTTTAGACATGTTTCTTTTAATAAAATCTTGTTAAAAAATTAGCGTGTAACTAAAAAACAACAAGCGTGTCACAAAAATGTCAAAAAAAAAAAAATCAAATATGCAACTACAAATGTACCAAAACCCTCTATGTCTCTCTAACAGTAATTAACTAGCTGGTGTCAACAAATTTGGTTTGCCACAAAAAATAGTGTTTGCAAATGTGTCAAAAGAACTTAGTGTCACTATATATATATTAAAAAAACAAGTCTGAAAAAGATAATGTGTTACTACAAATATATTAAAGTTTTATAAAGTGTCACTATAAATATGCTAAAATTTAATCATATCACTATATGCGTAATTGCGTATTAACACTTTGTGACTACAAATGTGTCAAATGACATGTCTCGCGTGACACTACAAATGTGTCAAAAAATATGAGTCACTACATATTCATAAAATAAAATACGTCAGTTAATACAAATAATTACGTGACATAATTGAATATAACCATAACGCGTAATACTACAAACGTGTCACGAAAATAGCAGTCACTTCATAGAAAAAATGTCATTTAATACAAACAATTACGTGTATAAATATTAATATTTGTGGTGTCATACCTTTGAAAACAACAATTTGAATGTGCGTGCTTTCCAAAATACATGATATTTTGGTCACAGGTGAGTAGTTCATATTTTTGTATACTTTTTATACGTATTACATTACTTTTTATATAGTTGGTATTTCGAGTCTTGTTTTATTTAATTTTCTTTAGATACACAACGTTTGGGTTTTTTAGTTAGTCGTATATTTTTCGGATACGTGTCATTTGGTTTTTATTTTAGTTGGTCGTGTATTTTTTGGATAAGTGTCATTTGGCTTTTATTTTAGTTGGTTGTGTATTTTTTCGGATGTGTATCAATTAAGATTTTTTAGTTGGTTATGTATTTTTTAAAATATGCATTGTTTCAATTTTTTTAGTTGGTTATGTATTTGTATTTTTTATAAGTATCGCTTGGGTCGTTTTTAGGAAATGTATCAGTTGAGTCTTTTATTTTATATTTATACTGATACACATTAATTGAGTCTTTTTTTAGTTAGTGGTGTATTTTTCGATACGTGTCACTTGCGTCATCTTTTTAGTTCATTGTGTATTTCTTGAGATACGTATCACTTGAAATTTTTATAACTGGTTATGTATTTATTCGGATATGTATCGCGTGCGTATTTTTTAATTGGTTTTGTATTTTTTTGATACGTATAACTAGTCTTTTATAGTTGGTTTTGTATTTTTCAAATACGTATTATTTGGGTATTTTTGGTTACTTGTGCATTTTTCTGAATACGTGTCACTATTGTCTTTTATAGCTAGTTGTGTATTTTTTTAATACGTATCGTTTGAGTTTTTTTTAATTAACCGTGTATTTTTTATAGATATGTATCATGCGGGTCTTTACTAGTACGCCATGTTTTTGTTGGATTTCAAAAAAACTGGCTACTTAACACTTGACTAAATTGAAATGTCAAATGATTGCATTAAACAAAAAGTCTAAAAGAGTGTATCTTAAATTGACGTTGGAGAAAGAGCTACAAATGAATATAAATTGATTCATTAAAACGACATGAAAACAACTCACAGGGTAAGCCGCTTTTATAAACTGTCATATATATCAACTTAATTACAAAGATGCCATCTAATTTAATCAAATCAAGTAATCTCATCAATGATACATCTAACGGTAGAGAATGGTTCTTACTGTTTTTATTTTAAGGTCGGTACTCACAATAACGCCCCTCTATATATATTTAAGTTCATGTGATGACCACTCTTAAAATAAAAACAGTAGGAACCAATAAAAATCTGACACGTGTACATTAAGTAATTAAATGTAATCTAAAGCAATTAATATATAAAATTTTAACTAATAAAATTAAAAGGACAAATTTGGTATTTTAAAAAGTTAACTAGCAACACTTCGTCAGTTTCTCTTACATATTTTTAAGTCAAAATTTGAATGATACATAGCTTATTAATATCATTAATTGTTCAAGTTCTTATTAAAGAATATTCATGAAATATGACTTGTCCATAATTATTTTTCTTAATTATTCATTTTTGACAATGTGTCATTGAATAATAGACGCATATGTTCATGATCTTTTACGATGAATTTGCTAATCTTCGTCAAAATCGTTTTCAGTTAAGAGAAAAAAATGTTAAAGTGTACATTTAATTTAATTATTAATACTAGTATTAGTGGTACCGATTTACTAGATAAGCATGGTACCCGTTTCGTACTAATCTTTTACTGAATTAGTGCTATCGTTTTTTTTCTCGAATATAAACTAGTGGTATCGGTATAGTACCAAACAAAGATTCAGATATCGGTACCGTACAGGTGTTGATACCGGTACCAGAAAATCTGGTTTTTCTTGTTTTTTTAGGAATTTTCTAATTTGATACCTGTTCCGTACCAGATTAGTAGTATCCATTTTTTTGCCTTATTTCTTTGTCCCGGTATCGTATCGAATGAGATTCAGATATAAAAATAGGTACTATTCTGATACACTTTCGAAATTCGAGTCAAAATGCTCGTCCATATTTCAAATATTTATTTAAACCACTTAACCTCCTTCTAAATTTTAATTCTCAAATATTTTTCTTCTTCGAAATACAAATTATGTTAGAAGTTTTTATTTTCTTTTAGACATGTTTCTTTTAATAAAATCTTGTTAAAAAATTAGCGTGTAACTAAAAAACAACAAGCGTGTCACAAAAATGTCAAAAAAAAAAAAATCAAATATGCAACTACAAATGTACCAAAACCCTCTATGTCTCTCTAACAGTAATTAACTAGCTGGTGTCAACAAATTTGGTTTGCCACAAAAAATAGTGTTTGCAAATGTGTCAAAAGAACTTAGTGTCACTATATATATATTAAAAAAACAAGTCTGAAAAAGATAATGTGTTACTACAAATATATTAAAGTTTTATAAAGTGTCACTATAAATATGCTAAAATTTAATCATATCACTATATGCGTAATTGCGTATTAACACTTTGTGACTACAAATGTGTCAAATGACATGTCTCGCGTGACACTACAAATGTGTCAAAAAATATGAGTCACTACATATTCATAAAATAAAATACGTCAGTTAATACAAATAATTACGTGACATAATTGAATATAACCATAACGCGTAATACTACAAACGTGTCACGAAAATAGCAGTCACTTCATAGAAAAAATGTCATTTAATACAAACAATTACGTGTATAAATATTAATATTTGTGGTGTCATACCTTTGAAAACAACAATTTGAATGTGCGTGCTTTCCAAAATACATGATATTTTGGTCACAGGTGAGTAGTTCATATTTGTGTATACTTTTTATACGTATTACATTACTTTTTATATAGTTGGTATTTCGAGTCTTGTTTTATTTAATTTTCTTTAGATACACAACGTTTGGGTTTTTTAGTTAGTCGTATATTTTTCGGATACGTGTCATTTGGTTTTTATTTTAGTTGGTCGTGTATTTTTTGGATAAGTGTCATTTGGCTTTTATTTTAGTTGGTTGTGTATTTTTTCGGATGTGTATCAATTAAGATTTTTTAGTTGGTTATGTATTTTTTAAAATATGCATTGTTTCAATTTTTTTAGTTGGTTATGTATTTGTATTTTTTATAAGTATCGCTTGGGTCGTTTTTAGGAAATGTATCAGTTGAGTCTTTTATTTTATATTTATACTGATACACATTAATTGAGTCTTTTTTTAGTTAGTGGTGTATTTTTCGATACGTGTCACTTGCGTCATCTTTTTAGTTCATTGTGTATTTCTTGAGATACGTATCACTTGAAATTTTTATAACTGGTTATGTATTTATTCGGATATGTATCGCGTGCGTATTTTTTAATTGGTTTTGTATTTTTTTGATACGTATAACTAGTCTTTTATAGTTGGTTTTGTATTTTTCAAATACGTATTATTTGGGTATTTTTGGTTACTTGTGCATTTTTCTGAATACGTGTCACTATTGTCTTTTATAGCTAGTTGTGTATTTTTTTAATACGTATCGTTTGAGTTTTTTTTAATTAACCGTGTATTTTTTATAGATATGTATCATGCGGGTCTTTACTAGTACGCCATGTTTTTGTTGGATTTCAAAAAAACTGGCTACTTAACACTTGACTAAATTGAAATGTCAAATGATTGCATTAAACAAAAAGTCTAAAAGAGTGTATCTTAAATTGACGTTGGAGAAAGAGCTACAAATGAATATAAATTGATTCATTAAAACGACATGAAAACAACTCACAGGGTAAGCCGCTTTTATAAACTGTCATATATATCAACTTAATTACAAAGATGCCATCTAATTTAATCAAATCAAGTAATCTCATCAATGATACATCTAACGGTAGAGAATGGTTCTTACTGTTTTTATTTTAAGGTCGGTACTCACAATAACGCCCCTCTATATATATTTAAGTTCATGTGATGACCACTCTTAAAATAAAAACAGTAGGAACCAATAAAAATCTGACACGTGTACATTAAGTAATTAAATGTAATCTAAAGCAATTAATATATAAAATTTTAACTAATAAAATTAAAAGGACAAATTTGGTATTTTAAAAAGTTAACTAGCAACACTTCGTCAGTTTGTCTTACATATTTTTAAGTCAAAATTTGAATGATACATAGCTTATTAATATCATTAATTGTTCAAGTTCTTATTAAAGAATATTCATGAAATATGACTTGTCCATAATTATTTTTCTTAATTATTCATTTTTGACAATGTGTCATTGAATAATAGACGCATATGTTCATGATCTTTTACGATGAATTTGCTAATCTTCGTCAAAATCGTTTTCAGTTAAGAGAAAAAAATGTTAAAGTGTACATTTAATTTAATTATTAATACTAGTATTAGTGGTACCGATTTACTAGATAAGCATGGTACCCGTTTCGTACTAATCTTTTACTGAATTAGTGCTATCGTTTTTTTTCTCGAATATAAACTAGTGGTATCGGTATAGTACCAAACAAAGATTCAGATATCGGTACCGTACAGGTGTTGATACCGGTACCAGAAAATCTGGTTTTTCTTGTTTTTTTAGGAATTTTCTAATTTGATACCTGTTCCGTACCAGATTAGTAGTATCCATTTTTTTGCCTTATTTCTTTGTCCCGGTATCGTATCGAATGAGATTCAGATATAAAAATAGGTACTATTCTGATACACTTTCGAAATTCGAGTCAAAATGCTCGTCCATATTTCAAATATTTATTTAAACCACTTAACCTCCTTCTAAATTTTAATTCTCAAATATTTTTCTTCTTCGAAATACAAATTATGTTAGAAGTTTTTATTTTCTTTTAGACATGTTTCTTTTAATAAAATCTTGTTAAAAAATTAGCGTGTAACTAAAAAACAACAAGCGTGTCACAAAAATGTCAAAAAAAAAAAAATCAAATATGCAACTACAAATGTACCAAAACCCTCTATGTCTCTCTAACAGTAATTAACTAGCTGGTGTCAACAAATTTGGTTTGCCACAAAAAATAGTGTTTGCAAATGTGTCAAAAGAACTTAGTGTCACTATATATATATTAAAAAAACAAGTCTGAAAAAGATAATGTGTTACTACAAATATATTAAAGTTTTATAAAGTGTCACTATAAATATGCTAAAATTTAATCATATCACTATATGCGTAATTGCGTATTAACACTTTGTGACTACAAATGTGTCAAATGACATGTCTCGCGTGACACTACAAATGTGTCAAAAAATATGAGTCACTACATATTCATAAAATAAAATACGTCAGTTAATACAAATAATTACGTGACATAATTGAATATAACCATAACGCGTAATACTACAAACGTGTCACGAAAATAGCAGTCACTTCATAGAAAAAATGTCATTTAATACAAACAATTACGTGTATAAATATTAATATTTGTGGTGTCATACCTTTGAAAACAACAATTTGAATGTGCGTGCTTTCCAAAATACATGATATTTTGGTCACAGGTGAGTAGTTCATATTTGTGTATACTTTTTATACGTATTACATTACTTTTTATATAGTTGGTATTTCGAGTCTTGTTTTATTTAATTTTCTTTAGATACACAACGTTTGGGTTTTTTAGTTAGTCGTATATTTTTCGGATACGTGTCATTTGGTTTTTATTTTAGTTGGTCGTGTATTTTTTGGATAAGTGTCATTTGGCTTTTATTTTAGTTGGTTGTGTATTTTTTCGGATGTGTATCAATTAAGATTTTTTAGTTGGTTATGTATTTTTTAAAATATGCATTGTTTCAATTTTTTTAGTTGGTTATGTATTTGTATTTTTTATAAGTATCGCTTGGGTCGTTTTTAGGAAATGTATCAGTTGAGTCTTTTATTTTATATTTATACTGATACACATTAATTGAGTCTTTTTTTAGTTAGTGGTGTATTTTTCGATACGTGTCACTTGCGTCATCTTTTTAGTTCATTGTGTATTTCTTGAGATACGTATCACTTGAAATTTTTATAACTGGTTATGTATTTATTCGGATATGTATCGCGTGCGTATTTTTTAATTGGTTTTGTATTTTTTTGATACGTATAACTAGTCTTTTATAGTTGGTTTTGTATTTTTCAAATACGTATTATTTGGGTATTTTTGGTTACTTGTGCATTTTTCTGAATACGTGTCACTATTGTCTTTTATAGCTAGTTGTGTATTTTTTTAATACGTATCGTTTGAGTTTTTTTTTAATTAACCGTGTATTTTTTATAGATATGTATCATGCGGGTCTTTACTAGTACGCCATGTTTTTGTTGGATTTCAAAAAAACTGGATACTTAACACTTGACTAAATTGAAATGTCAAATGATTGCATTAAACAAAAAGTCTAAAAGAGTGTATCTTAAATTGACGTTGGAGAAAGAGCTACAAATGAATATAAATTGATTCATTAAAACGACATGAAAACAACTCACAGGGTAAGCCGCTTTTATAAACTGTCATATATATCAACTTAATTACAAAGATGCCATCTAATTTAATCAAATCAAGTAATCTCATCAATGATACATCTAACGGTAGAGAATGGTTCTTACTGTTTTTATTTTAAGGTCGGTACTCACAATAACGCCCCTCTACATATATATATATATATATATATATATATATATATATATATATATATATATATATATATATATATATATATATATATATATATATATATATATATATATATATATATATATATATATATATATATATATATATATATATATATATATATATATATATATATATATATATATATATATATATATATATATATATATATATATATATATATAATATATATATATATATATATATATATATATATATATATATATATATATATATATATATATATATATATATATATATATATATATATATATATATATATATATATATATATATATATATATATATATATATATATATATATATATATATATATATATATATATATATATATATATATATTTATATGTTGTCCCAAATTATATAATGATAGATTAAAGAAATGAGATGAAAAGATATGAATTTCGAGAGAGAGAAAGTAGAGAGAGAGATGTGATTAACTAGGTGAAATTAGATTTAGAAAAATGAGAACAACCATCCCTCCTAACATGCTAGGAGGGTGCTTATATAGTCCACCCACATGCGAGCTTTCTATTGGACTATATTTGTTTTGGGCCGGGCTTGAATAAATGCTTAGTACCTTGAAAGAGGCCTTTTAAGCTAGCCATCAAGCCCGTAATGTCACGACTATTTTAACTAACTATTATAACGTTCTAATAAATATTACAATATAAACCTATGACCGAACATTCTTGTTTGACTTAATATTTTGAGGCTAACAATCTCCCCCAATGTGAGGTCATTCCTCTTCGATATTTGTAGATCAATGGAGATTACGAATCTCGTCATAACTGAGTCTTGAATGTGTAATAGTAGTCTTGTTCCTTCATGCTGGGATCTTTGAGCCTTTGTCATTGTCTTTCGACTTTGTCTTTTATCTTGAGATCTTCAAATCATTCTTGACTTGTCTTTGCCATCTTGCGATCTTGTGTCTTTATCCATATGCTCATACTTTGCACTATCTTGAAAGCTTGCTAACAATCTCCTTTGAAGAGAGGTCATTCCTCTACATTAATTAATAAGGAATATTTTGATCATCAAAGTTGTGGAAGTCTTTAGCTTTCTTGATTGTTGAATGTCTTTGGGCATGAGTATGTGATTTTGAATCTTTGACTTTGCTAAGTACACCGTAACGCCACCTTCTTTAGACAAAACATAGACACAGACTGAATGGCTTTGACATTCGTCCTAAATCGGTAGCGTCTTACCTCCGGTCGGTGAAGACCGTTACATGATATTTAAATATCGTACCTTTGATTAGATAGATTAAATTAAGAATCTCCTTGACAGGGTTTCGCGGACGTACTAGCCGTTCTCTTTACTCCACTGTCTCAAAGCAAGATTGCGAACATAAAGAGTGAATCAATTGGATAAATATCCGCTTGAATAAAGTCGTCAATTCAAATTCCTGGAACAAGTTTGATTCATTAAGAATCATACCATTGTTGCTTTCCAGTTGACACAAGCTTGATTTATAAGAATCTCGCAAGTTACCTACCGCAGCGCTGTTTAATGTTGACGCTAGAAGGATTTCCATTCGTCACTGTGAATATTGATAAATATCACTCTGAATGTTCTGGCAAGACCATAAAGATATTGCGTAGAAACCTAAAACGAGTTTGAATCAATAAAGAAACAAACCACTGTTGCATTTCAGTTTTACATATGTTCAATTCATAAAGAATCTTACACATGAGCTACCGTAGTGCTGTTTGATGTTAACACTAGAAGGATTTCCACTCATCATTGTGAATACTAGGTAGTATCACTCTGAGTGTTCTAGAAATATCGCAAGGATATAGCGTAGGACTCTCTTGATCGTCATCCATGTGTCCTAACGATATTTGATTGATCTCTTGGCTCTAGACTCGATTTGTGCACTTTTAGTGGTCGGAGGCTGGAGCAGATGCCACCTATTCAATATCAACTATCTCAGAGTGAGAAAATCAATATAAGTCGTGTTGATCTCCGTGACAATAAAACAAACTTCTTTTGAGAGAAGCCTGAGTCAGCTGGGGAGGGGTTGTGCATTACATCACTGGGTCCATGATGCGTTGTCTTCAAGATGTGTTGACCCGGTTTCTGCCTAAGTTTTATAGAGGGTTTTTTTCTTTACACCCTTTATCCTTACATTTCTTTTTCATTCTTCAACCCCTTCAATGCTTAGCAAGACATCATTACTAGCACCTTGTTGTGATTGTTCCAGTGCTAGCATCAGTATTTAGTCGGCATTCAGCTTCGTTCACATTCTACTCCATCTTTCCTAAGGACTTCTAAAAATCTATTGGATTGTCCTTAGGAAGATCCCTCCGGTTATGGTTGGATCATAGGACTTAAACCTAACCACCCTTTTGACACCAATAACGTCGTGAATTAAAGATGTTGTGGGTATTTGATCGTAACCATGAGTGCTTGAGTCTTTAGATCACATTTTAATCACATTTTCTCCCCTTATCTCTAATATATAAAGTCGTTTGATATTAGAGATACCAAATTTGATTAAAGTATATTGTAACAAATAGCCTTGAAAACTTTCGGGAGAAAATGTGTCAAACTTAGCATGAATTTGGAACGCTCTCGCTCAAAAATTGATCCAATTAAATTGTCATTACGAGGATGTGATCTACATTTCACTTTTTGAGGATGGGAGTTGTTGAACACACAATTTTTGAAAATTTTTGAATAATCATTGAAAAACTTTTGAAAAAATTTTGTGTTCAACACTTTTCGAAAAACTCTTTCTTTTTGGCGAAGAGGTTTTTCTAAGGCATAAACTTGAGTTCATAGACTTTGAATGTCTTGACAAATCCACTCAAGTGTAAAAAGAGTTAACTTCTTTTGCTGAGGGTAAGCGCACTAAATCGTACACTCCCCCATGAATATCGATCCGGGTTGCAATCTTAAAGTGATTACAAGCCATTGTGTTGAGCTCAAAGCGTTGAATATTTTGTGACAAGCTCAACCCGAGATAGATTGCTCTACCCGTTGTTGGAATAGTTGTCCAAAATAGACATTTTCCTTTATTAAAAGTAGAAATGACATGTTTTGAAAAATATTTACAACTTTCATTCGAGCTTTATGTACACACCCGTGTCGTTATTGAGCGACATTTCTAGGTACGTCCATATTATCGATACTGAAAGACATGTCGAGAAGAATATTTTTGGATTTTCAAAGATTTTTAATTTTGTATTTTGCTTTTTCATTAATATTTACAAGTAGATGTTTGATAGATGAATCAAGCAGGCTTCTTTGCCAGAATCTCCAGTTCTGCTAGAGTCAAAGATCTCATACCAATTTGCCTAACCAGATACGCAAACCTCTCTTTCGAAAGAGATTTTGTAAACAAGTTAGCTAATTGGTAATTAGTTCTAACAAATTATAGTTCAACGATACCCCTTTCAACTTGTTCCTTAATGAAGTGATATCTGACATCAATGTGCTTCGTGCGGGAATGCTATACCGGATTGCAGGAGATGGCTATGGTGGACTTTGAGTCAAAGTACATTGGTACTTTATCAAAGTGGAAGCCATAATCCGTGAGTTGTGTTCTCATCCAAAGAACTTGAGCATAACACGCAGATAGAGACACATACTCCGCTTCGGCTGATAACAGTGACGTGCAATCCTGCTTCTTGGAAGACAATCCCACGAGCTTATCTTGACCTAGAAATTGTGCACCACCAGAAGTGCTTTTTCGTGTATCAAGACACCTTGCATGATCAGAATCTGAATAGGTCGTTAGAAATAAACCGGTTTCCCTCGGATACTAGATTCCCATGTGAATGGTATTCTTAAGGTACCAAAAGATCTGTTTAACCTCCTTGAGGTGCTTTTCAGTGGGTCGTGCTTGATATCGTGCACAATAACACGTAGCATGTGATATATCTTGTCTGCTTACTGTTAAGTACATGAGGGAGCCGATCATGGAACGATATCTCTTTTGATCTATGACATCTCCCTCCAAATCAGCATCTAGGGATGTGGTTGATAATGGTGTCCCAACAGGGTCACTTGAGGTCATACCATGCTTTTTTATTATCTCTTGACAATACTCAGCTTGGTTGATAAAGATACCACTTGGGGATTGGTGAACTTGAATTCCTAGAAAGAATTTTATTTCGTCGATCATTGACATTTCAAATTTGTTGTGCATTACTTTTTCAAACCATTTTAAAAGTTTTGGATTTGTAGACCCGAAAATAATGTCATCAACATAAATCTGCACAAGCAAAATGTCATCCCCATATTTGTAAGTGAACAAAGTTAGATCAATGGAAACTTTTGAGAAACCTTTGGATACCAAAAATTTCGAGAGCTCGTCGTACCACGCCCTTGGAGCTTGCTTGAGTCCATAAAGTGCTTTGTGGAGACGATACACCTTGTCAGGATAATAAGGATTGACGAATCCTTCCGGTTGTGTGACATAGACTTCTTCCTTTAAAGGACCGTTAAGAAACGTCGTCTTTACGTCCATTTGATAGACAATGAATCCCTTATGTGTAGCATAAGCAAGGAAAATCCTGACCACTTCCTTTCGAGCTACTGGTGCAAATGATTCTTTAAATCAATACCCTCTTTCTGGCCATACCCTTTAGCCACTAGCCTAGATTTATTCTTGATGATTGTGTTCTCTTCATCCATCTTGTTTTTCCAGATCCATCGAAGATTTAATGGTATTACATCATATGGTTTGTCAACAAGTTCCCAGACTTTAAGTCTTTCATATTGTTGAAGTTCATCCGTCATCGATTTAATCCAAGTGTGATCTGCCAAAGCTTCTTTGATATTTGTTGGTTCAGCTGTACTCACGGCGAGTGCGAACATACAAACATCACCATCGGTATCAAGTTGTCTTCTTGTACGAACGGGATGTGAAGGGTTTCCAATTACATGAACCAAAGGATGATCTCGGGTCCAATGATGTGTTGAAGGATGTCGTTGATAAAAGGTATGCATATTTGATAGATCAACATGGCGAGTAGAAGACTCTCCAATTTCATGTACCGGTGTACCGAATTTGTTGATAAAGTCGTCTTCGTCATTTAATGCATAGTCTGCTTGATTTGTGTTCTCTGGACAAAGATAATAGTTGTGGATGTTATAGGAGCGGTTGTTGATGTGATATTCCGAGGAGGTAAATCTGCAGTAACCCGTGTTGAAGTAGATAAAGTTGTATCCTTTTGTTGACGATGATCGGTATCATCATTCTTATCATGAGTGACAGCGGAAGACTTCGATACAACATGTTTCTCCCTTGTGAAATATTCATCATACATTGGTCCATATAACATTTCCAACTCTTCAATTGTCGTGTTGACTGTCATGTCTGCTCTTGGAACATGTTGGGTCAGTATTTACTGACCCTAAAGCAACTCTAGGATTTGAATATAAAATCCCCCTAAGTGTTTCTTGCTCAACAGTAAGGCCAATCTGCTAAAGGATGACCAGAGAAACAAAGTTCCTACTGAAGACCTTATAGCTGAAGAAAGTTTAGCACTCCCCTTTCAGTGAACTTAGAAGACAAAGGAGTCTTCGCTTCAAATACTAGGCGGTCTAGTTGCTAAAGAACAAGGACTGAAGAAGGGCTTTCAGTTCAGTTTGGCTTGACAATACCAAACTGAATGATGTCGATCTCCTCTAGGATACTGAAGACTCTTTAGTATTCTGATGGTTTGCATTAGGCGGGAAAAGATTACTTTAAGTCAAAGTAGGTTGATTGTATACTTATATATAAGTACAACCTTTATCTTTTCTAGGATAGTTTATTATGTACTTTATACTTTTTATCCATCATGGGCATCAACCACCCACTAGATAAACTCATGCATTGGTACATGAAAAATGCAAACCCTAATTTACACTGCCTATATAAAGGAGTGTACATTGTGAGAAAAAGGTAACCAATACAAGAGCTTAAACTCTGGAAAACCTTTCTCTCTCGATACCAACTAAACCATATAGCCGAAGATGCATATGAACATTTAGATTGGAGTTTAGAGTTTAACTTTGGTTAAACGTTTAAGTAGAGGAGATCAAACCCCATTGTCATTCAACCACTTTGTTATTCCGCAAACAAAGTGGGTTATAGATTCTTTATTTTATTCTAATAAAAGTCTATACGTTGAAAAGTATATTGGTATTGTTGTTTTAATCTTTCATAGTTCTTATCTAATGTTAAAACAACACACTTGAGTCGAAGTAATAGTTATTACTTAAGATAATAAGTAATATCGAATTACAAGGGACCAACAAGTGGTATCAGAGCAGTTTGATTAGTTAAACTCTTATTTTATTAAACTGCTCATTTAAAAGTTTTCAAATCAAGATCCAGAATGGCTCAAGTTATACCACAAACCCTAGAATATAGGGGTGGCCAACTCAATGCTGCTCCTGTACTAGAGGTAGCCAACTTTACAAATTGGAAGAAGAGGTTTCTTGTCCAATGGTTGGAATTGAACCTCAATTCATTGGAATCATTGAAAATGGTCCTTTTGTTCCCATGGTTGGGGACAATAAAAAACCTGAAGTACAATAGACTGCTGATGAGAGAAAAGCTGCTAACCTTGATAAGCGTCTCAAAAGTCTCATCATGTTTGTACTACCAGATGACCAAATGAATTCTGTTGTAAATTGTAAAACAACCAAAGCAACATGGGAGGACCTTATTCTTTACCATGAGGGACCCTCTGATGTAAAAGAAACTAGAATCATGGATTTTAAGCTTCAATACAACACCTTCAAGCACAAAGAAGGGGAAACCCTCACACAGACATTCACCAGATACAAAGAACTGATGAATGAACTTGTGAATGATGGTGTTGAGCTTTCAAACCTTGAAATCAACACAGTTTTTGTTAATGCATTGCCAAAGAAGTGGCTCAGTTTCTGCCAAAGTTTGAGGAATGCTAATCACATTAGAGTTTGTGATCTAGCTTCTCTTTTTGGAAAACTAAAATATGAAGAAAACCTAGTTGATAGGATTTATGAAGGCTCAAGAAAGAGTAAAGCATTAACCATTGCTACACCCTTGTCGTCCACAACCTTCTTCAGTGAAGTTGTCATTCAAGACTACCAAGAAAGTCCTGATGCAGAGGAAGATACTAGATCTAGTGAGAGATATCTGAATGACCTCAAGGAGGAATTTCATGAAAGAGCACTTCTGGCCAAGTCTAGAAGGTTCTTTAAGAAAGGAGGCAAGTTCTCGAGCTCCACAAAAGCTTCAGTTGACACTGAATGCTACAAATATGGGAAGACTGGTCATTATGCTAGGGATTGTTATTCAAAAACATCTCTCCCTTCATATTCCTTACCAGCTCAATGAAGACCAACTGGTCAATCATCATTTCAACCAAAACAAATTGCTTCTACTCCATTTCAGCAAAGCAGGGTTGAACTCAGACCAACAAAATACTTTGAGGCCAAATATAGAGAAATCAAAGCAAGATTGGCCTTAATGAGTACTGAAAGCTCCTCATCCAAGACTCCTAAGCAAAACACGAACAAAGGGCTTGTTGTTGAAGCCTATGAATGAGATGAAGAAGATGTTTCTTCAGATGATGGTGAAATGGTTAATGTAAAAGTGTTGATGGCACTTGCTGATGATGAAGGGGCCAACTCAAATGTTGTCACCAAAGAAAGTGCCAGAAATGAAGAATGGGTCAATGTCACAATAAAAAAGGTACAAACTCTTCTTGAAATAGAAGATAAAGATGACATTAAATTTGTCTTTGATTACTTGTGCATTGATTTAAAATTTGTTGAAGAGCAAAGAAACAATTTGCTTGAAAAATTTCACAAACTTGTTCTACAACTTGAAGATTTTGAAAGTAAGCAAATAGAGCTAAAAGAAGTTAAACTTGATATTCTTACTTTTCAACAACTGAACAAAGAAATTTTGGAGGAAAATAACTCTCTTAGAGTGGAACTAAAATAAGCAAAAGACATTGTTAAATATTGGCTTAGAAATTCTGATAGGGTAAATCAATGCATAAGTGAACAAATTCCTGTTGTCTTTGTCAAAGCCTCAAATAAGGATGGTAGCTCGATCCCTGACATTGAAAGATCAGGTGAAGAGAATTTACATGACACTGGACGAATCCTTCTTCCTGAGTTACAAGCATGTGTTGACACTTCAGCACCAGTTGAATCCTCAGTTACTGAGGATGACTCAGATGATGATATAGAGAATGAAGTAAGTACCCCACTTCCTCCTTTGGAGAAGCTGGCTGGTGCTGAACCCTCTAATAGACCCAAAACTATCCACTCTATCATCAAGTCACACACCACACACAAAGGTAGTTCTTCCAAACATGTCAAAATTGACACTTCAAAGAACTCTTCAGCTCCTGCTGAAGGTTCACATATGGGAACTACCTCTTCAGTTTCATCAACTAAACTGAAGAATGCTAAATCTAAGAAAGATAAGAGAATGTCTCTTGTCATGCAAGAGATCAATGATCTTAAAATACAACTCAGGCATCAGCAAACACCAACACGATTCAGAGATGAACCTTCAGACTCTCCTCATTTAAAGTACAAGACACAATTCAAAAGATCTTGTGAGTTATGTGGTCAAAACAACCATCTCACTCAAACTTGCTTAAGAGTGATCTATTTTACTAAATGTGAAAGAACTGATCATCGCACTTGTGAACACACTTAGTATATGCTGGCCAAAACAAGTGCGGATGCTCAAAAATCTGAAGCATCTCATTCCAGGCAAAATATGCCTTTCCCATCATGCATTCATTGTGGTATGGGAAATCATCACCCAGATGACTGCCACTATTACCCTGTTTGTAATATTTGTGGAAGTTATGACCATGACACTCATGGACATAATCGAATCATCTCACTCAGAAGAGGTATTAAACCAAGAAACCCAAACTCTATTACCAAATGTTGTGAGACTTATGGAAGCGATGTCCATACTACATTTGATCACAACCATATAGAGTGGTTCAGAAGAGGTGAAGCCCTCCAGGCTAAGAAAGCAAAAGCTGTTCAGACCTCCTCTTCTTCTGATCAATCACACATACCCTCTACAAGAGGACCCTTCAGATCTAGAACACCTTCTATATCTAAAACCCCACCCAACAAAGGGGTTTTCAAAACAAAACTGACCATTTCCTTAACTTGTGCAGTGTGATCTCAAGAAGCCTATTGGGTACCTAGATAGTGGTTTCTCAAGGCATATGACTGGCACCAAAAGTTATATGCACAAGTATAAGGAGGAATAAGGTCCCAAAGTTGTTTTTGGTGATAACTCATCAGCTACTACTGAAGGATTTGGTTCAGTAAAATGCAATGGTATAGTTTTCTCAAGGGTAGCATATGTAAATGGATTGAAGCACAACCTCATCAGCATAAGTCAACTTTGGGATGCAAAGTATCTTGTGTTGTTTGATGACAAAAAAAGTACAATCTTCAACTCCAGTCATGAAATTGTGATGATTGCTCCTTGAGTCAAAGATGTTTATATCATGAACATGAACTCTACTCAGGAGACATGCTTCTTTGCTAAAGCCTCCAATATTACCAATTGGCTTTAGCATAAGAGGCTTTCACATCTCAATTTCAAAACAATAACTCTGCTGGCAAAACAAAATCTTGTTATTGGTCTTTAATAACAGAGATTTTACTAGTTAAAAGATCGGTTCGTCTCGATTCGAATTGACAATGGTTTAATGTATGACTCAGTCGTCTTTTGGTGGGAAAGAAATAGATTGATCGTTGTAGTAAAATTGAATTGCAAAACTTTAATGTAAATGACACTGTAAATAAAACAAAAACTGATTAAAACGTAAATGGTGAAAATTTAAAACTTTAAAAGTAAATTAATTAATTGACGAGAAATTAAAACTTGACAAAATGTGAATTTAAAAACTTAATTAAAGATGTAAACTTGAAAATAAAATTAAGGTAAAACAATTAAAATGACATTTAAGAAAAATGGCGGGAAAATTAAAGCTTAAAAACTAAAACAGGAAACAAGTAAAACATAAGTCGGAATCCCAAAATTCTGTCACAATTCGGAATCCAAACTAACAACTTAATTCGGAAAACTTAAGTTCTAACCTAATTCGGAATGCAAAAAGGGAACCTAATTCGGAATAAGTAAAATCCCTACCTAGTTCGGAATATGTAAATATTCGACCTAATTCGGGAAACTTGCAAACCAAACCTAGTTCGGAATATCTAATTCCTAAGCTAACTCGGAATGGACAATTCAAGACCTAGTTCGGAATCCACAATCCTAACCTAGTTCGGAATACGAATTGCAAACTTAATTCGGAATCCAGGCTGAAAGTAGTTCGGAATGAGTGTCTTGGAACTAATCCGGAATCCACGTCCTTCATGCAGTTCAGAATCCCTTATTCAGTATCTAGTTCGGAATCCAGGCAACAATCTAATTCGGGATATACTATATGGAACTAGTTCGGAATGTAGTCCTATAGGTAATTCGGAATCCAGGTTCTCACCTAATTCGGGAAAGCTAGAATACATATAATTCGGGAAACTGAAGATGCACTCAGTTCGGAATAGGCAATCTTGAACCTAATTCGGGAAAACAAATTCTACAAGTAACTTGGAATATTAGGGTTTAGTAATCCGGGAAAGGAACAAATAAGCAGTAAACTAAAAATAAGCTAAAAATCAATAAGCACTTATCTAAAAACTTAACCAAATCAATTTTAAAAAAAAGCAAATAAGCTAAAATTTAAATACTTTTAAAACACTAAATAATAAAAATATTTAAAATCAACTTTTTATAAAATAACTTTTAAAAACACTTAATTAAAATTAAGAAAAGCAAGCAATAAGCTATAAAAACAATAAGCTAACACAATCAAAAACATAAAAACATAACAAACAATCAAATAAGCATGACAATAAGCAAATAAGCATAAAGATTAAGCAAAACAAGAAAGGTTGAGTGAGAGATTAATATAAAAACAATCAAAAACATAAAAACATAACAAACAATCAAATAAGCATGACAATAAGCAAATAAGCATACATATTAAGCAAAACAAGAAACGTAGAGTGAGAGATTAATATAAAAACTTGATTAAAAATAAGATTCAACAACAAAATTAAAACTTACTTGGAATTAAAGACTTCAAATTAAAGACAATAATGTAAATGGAAAATATGAACGTGCATGTAAAAAAAATGGAAAGACTAAATTGTCAATTTAGCTAACACCTCCTAATGACACATTAGGAAGGTATTTATAGGAGGATTAGTATGTGTTGATCTTTTCTTCCTCTTCACGTCTTTTCGTCTTTATAAATTCTTCGAAGTTCTCGACTTTTCTCGGGATAAATTGAACTCGTCTTATAATTTCTTCATTTATTAGACTTGAGTTCTTCGACTTCATTAAACTTCCGTCTTTAGACTTTTTCTTCGATAAATCTTCAGAATAGGCCTTGGGCTTCCGTTCTTTTTGCACTCTTGATTTTTGACTTCGTCTTTTGTCTTTTTCTTCGATAAAAGCCCGTGAAAGCCCGTGTTTTTTTCCCTTTTCACATTTTAGTCCTAAATAACAACAAAAACACAAACCACGCATAATTCCGACATTTACGACATAAAATACACGTTTTGGCTTGTTTATTATTATAATTAAGTGGTAAAAGGATAATAGTTTTCACACTTATTAGTCTTCCTTTACTTGTCTACTCAAAGGACAAACCATGCTCAACATGTGAAAAAGGGAAACACCATAGGGCCAGTTTCAAAACAAAGCAAACTTTCTCAATCAAAGAAAGTCTTCATTTGCTTCACATGGACTTATTTGGCCCAGTATCACCTAGGGCCATTTGTCATGAAAATTATACACTTGTCATTGTTGATGAGTACTCAAGGTACACCTGGGTATATTTTTTGACAAAGAAAAGCCATGCACCAGATGCCATTATGCCTTTCATCAAAAGAGTTGAAAATCAAAATGACACTCATGTCAAACAACTCAGAACTGACAATGGCACTGAATTTAGAAATCACTCTCTAATCAAATTATGTGATGACAAAGGAATTTCCCAAAAATTCTCATCTCCTTACACACCTGAACAAAATGGTGTGGCTGAAAGAAGGAACAGAACTTTGATTGAATCAGCAAGAACAATGCTTGCTGGATCTGCTCTCTCTAAGCATTTTTGGACTGATGCTGTAGCCACTGCTTGATACACTCAAAATAGATCCATTATTGTGAAGAGACACATGAAGACTCCCTATGAAGTCTTCAGGGTGAGAATTCCAAACATCTTATTCTTACATGTGTTTGGGTGTCCAGTATTCATTCACAATCACAAGGATCACCTTGGAAAGTTTGATGAAAAATCTGATGATGGTTATTTTCTTGGATACTCCCTAGTATCTAAAGCATGCAGAGTCTTCAACATAAGAAGACAATATATTGAAGAAACTTATCACATCCCTTTCAATGAAAGTTCTAAAGCTCTCACTTTTTCAAATCCATTAGATGATGAACTTCATATACATGAATCTCACAATTATCCATCTGATGAATTTAATCATTATGAGCCTTCTCAAAAATATCAAACAAGCAATTCAGTCCCTCATATTGATCCATTTGAAGATATGACAAGTCCTACAAAAGGAAATCCTTCAGTATCACATACTGATGGCTGTCAGTCAAATAATGATCAATCTCAAAATGATCAAAATGACCAGCAAGGAAACACAAAGGACTAAAATGGTCAGTCTCAAAACAATCAGTATGCTGACACACATGATCAAAATGATCAATCATATGCAGCTGCTGAAGAACAATCTGAGCCCCTTGCTTAAAGCTCTCCTATCATCTCTAGGGAATTAGGTATTGGATATGCTCCTTCTGACCAAGAAGGAAGTCCTCCAATGATTGAACCTTTGTCCACTGAATATCCTTCAATAGACACTAGGGACATTCCAAGTCCAAGTCCATGTCATGGACTTCCAAGTTCTAGCTCTAATCATGATACCAGTACCTATTCTCCAGCTCCACAAAAATCTTGGACTCAAAATAGTCACATACAACTGGTGAACATAATAGGTAATCCTGGTGAAGGTAGAATCACTAGATCTATGGCAAAGGAACTGAGTGCTGCTTTATCTAGAGAATGCCTTTATGCAAATTTTCTCTCAGAAATTGAACCTACAAAGGTTTCTAAAGCACTCACACACCCTGGATGGGTGGATGCCATGCAAGAGGAACTCAATCAATTTGAAAGAAACAAAGTATGGAAATTAGTTCCTCTTCCATATGGTAAATCGACCACTAGCAATAAATGGGTTTACAAGCTCAAAAGAGATGAAACCAATGCAGTGACCAAAAATAAAGCTAGGCCGGTGGCCCAAGGATTCAATCAAGAGCCTGGTGTTGATTTTGATCAAACCTTTGCCTTAGTTTCACGTATGGAAGCCATACGAATCTTCCTTGCATATGCCACTTACATGAACTTCATCATCTACCAAATGGATGTCAAAAGTGCATTCCTAAATGGTGACCTAAAAGAAGAAGTTTATGTTACCCAGCCTCCTGGCTTTGAGAGTAGTAAATACCCAAATCATGTCTACAAGCTTTACAAAGATTTGTATGGACTAAAGCAAACTCCAAGAGCATGGTATGAAACTCTCTCAACTTTTCTCATTGAACATAAATTAGTCATAGGAAAAATAGATAGCACCTTGTTCATCTATAAATCTAAAACTGACACCATTTTGGTATAAATTTATGTGGATGACATAATCTTTTGTTCTACAAGCTTGAAACTTTGCAAACAATTTGCCAAGCTTATCACCAGCAAGTTTGAGATGAGTATGATGGGAGAACTCACATACTTCCTTGGTCTTCAGATTAAACAATCTGACCAAGGCATCTCCATCAATCAAGAAAAATATGTCAAGGATCTGCTGAAGAAGTATGATATCAATTGTGCTTCAGTGAAGACTCCAATGGTACCTCCTAACAACTTAGGACCTGATCTCACTGGACAATCAGTCAATGAGACTCAGTATAGAGGTATGATTGGGTCACTCATTTACTTAACTGCAAGCAGGCCTGACATTTAATTCTCTACATGCCTTTGTGCAAGATACCAAGCAGATCCAAAGGAGTCACACCTTACTGATGTAAACAGAATCTTTAGATACCTAAAAGGTACACCAAGTCTAGGTCTTTGGTACCTCAAGTCCTCAGGTTTTAACCTAAAGGGGTATTCAGATTCTGACTATGCTGTATGCAATTTGGACAGGAAAAAGCACTTCTGGTGCCTGCCAATTGCTTGGTGGCAAACTTGTGTGTTGGAGTGATAAAAAGCAACAAACAGTTGCCATGTCTTTAGCAGAAGTTGAATATGTGGCAGCTGCTGGATGTTGTGCCAATGTTCTTTGGATGAAAAGCCAACTGGCTGATTATGACATAGAATATGAAAAGGTACCAGTCTTTTGTGATAACACTAGTGCTATTGCAATATCCAATAATCCAGTCCTCCACTCAAGAACAAAACACATTGATATCAGATATCACTTTATCAGAGATCACATTGTGAAAGGGGACATTGAATTACATTTCATCCCCACTCAATACCAATTGGCTGATATCTTCACCAAACCATTGGATGAACCAACTTTCAAAAGATTGATAATGGAGCTTGGTATGCTGAACATTGATGATACAAAATCTGAAACTTCAGCATGTACTGAAGAAGCTTGAAGGTTCAGCATTTCATAAAAGAATTTGATTAATGTTAAGTAGCATTGTTTGAGTAAAGGAGTGTGCAATGTCATGTGTCTATTTCACTTTATGTGATTGTGTCTATGATGTTTTGTCGCCTTATCTGATTCACTGAAGCTGAACAAATAATCACCAGTCATCAAAAGATTCCTTCAGCAATGCTGAACAAATTTCAAATACAACTGAGTAGCTAGGCCTGAGTAGAGGAGCGTGAAATGTTATATGTCTTGTTCACTTATGTGAACATGTATATGGGGTTTTGTCGCCTCATCTGACGCATTGAAGCTCACAATTATTGCCATCAGCTTCAGCATATCTGAGCAACTGCTTTTAAAACAAATCAATCATGTGATTCAAAAGAGTTAATGGCATTTATTTATTTATAATAAATACAAAAATTCTTTCAAAAGGTGTCAATTGTTTATCTAGGAAATATCAAGCGTCCATATCATAGTCAACAACTTTCTGACACAATGAGGCGTTTCACTGTTCACAACAACAGAAAATCATCACCTTTTTCAGAACATTAATGAGAGAGTTTGTGCCATTTGTTCAAAATAAACCCTAAGAGTTTCATTCTCTTTTCAAATGTCTTACAAACTTTGACAAACCAATCAAAAGTGTTTATGCATATATACATATCTTTTGAAGATTAAGGATTCATATCATATGCAAAAGTTTTCAAAAAAAAAAACACACACAACCCTCTCTTTCAAAAAAACACACATAACAAACATCAATGGCTGCTGAATCTTCTTCACAACCACAAGAGACTAAGATCACCCTTAATCCTTCCATCCATGTAAACTATCCCATCAAGGACATATTCTTTAAACCCAACAACATCACCTTGATCAAACCAGAAACCTTAACATCTGAACCAGGAAAACAAGTACTAAACTTTTTGTCCAAATGTGTGATTCGTGATGCCTTGTTCAAGGATCCAGGGGTTATGTTTGAAAATGTGTTAAAAGAATTTTGGTTAACAACACAAGGTTCAAAGAATAAGAAATCTATTGATTTTGTGTCTACAACTTTGGGTATTCATGGGAAAATAAATTTAAAGATGTTTAGAAGGGTTTTAGGGTTAAACTATTTGGAGGATTCTAGCAAATATGAGGCTGTTCCCAGTGATCTCTCTGCTGTCAAAACATTTTTTAGAGAAATTGGATACATTGAAGAGATTGGTGATAAACGGGGGTTGAAGAGGAGTTGTTTACCACCTAAGTGGAAATTTTTGATGACCATCTTAATTGAGTGTCTGGGTGGGAAAACTGGTGGGCTTGATCAAATCAACCAAAAGGATGCCCTGATTTTGTATTGTGTGGCAAAGGGCATAAAAGCTAATTTTGGAAAACTAATCTTTGAAGATCTCGATTGAAAAATGGAGAAGAAAACTAGGGAGAAGAATGTGGTCTACACCAGATTTTTATCCCTCATTTTTGCTGACCAATTTGGTGAAGAGTACTCTAAAAATGAAGGAGTTAAACTTGTTTTCTCAATCTTTGATACCAATCGCTGGAACATTCCAGTCAACACAACTGAACCTCCTTTCACACAGCCTATGCTGGACATTTGCTCATCAAATGCTCCAGTAGTGTTTAAAGCTCCAAAAGACACTCCTCCAACTGGAGAATGGGATCTAACAGGCATAAAGTCTGGAGCTTCTTCTGGACCACGTCAAAAGAGCACATCTGTGAATACTCTTAAGTTTAAATACGCGACTAAGAAAAGGAGGCACCCCACAGAATCTTCCTCAAAGAAGCATTCTGATGATACCAAAGGCCAAGCTTTGAAGAAACAAAAGTCCTAGACCAAGGACCAGAACCCAAGCCAGCCGCCACCATCAGTCTCTGCTGAAGGTGACATGCATCAAGAGGCCCTGAAGGCAACCCATCTCTCAACTTATTTATGAGAGAAGGGTGAAGATAGAGCGCACCCTCAGCTCGATAGAGTGGAGTCAGCATCGGTAAGCAATTTAAATCTGAATGCATCTCAAATTTCATTACCAATCTCTATCATTTGTCACTCTAAGTCTGCATCAGGGAATAATGTGTCAGCAAATCCAACAGCTGATGCTGATCCTGGCTTATCTATTTCTAATGGTGTAGTTACCCCACAACAGGGTTCTACTAAAGGAACCAAAAACACTATCATTGATCTTAACTCATCAGGGACTCTTTCTCAGGATCCATCAGGTAAAACCAACCCTGGTGGTGAAGGACTTGAAACTGATCAACACGTAGAAGGTGGCGATCAGTACACAATAAAGGAAGTGCCTCTCTCCACTGGCGCCAAGGGGGGACACTTGCCTACATTTATTTTCAGCATGTCTACTAATGACTTGGAAAAGGAGTTGGGACTAAGTGAAAGAGCTCCAGTAAACCTGGATGATAGTGAATCTGAAGATGACCTTTCTGATGAAACTCCCAAGCCTCCATCCCCCAGAACTGTTAAGGTAAATGAACTGACAAATCAGGTGTTGGTTCTACAATTACAGGTGACCAAGCTCAAGGAGGAAAAGGCTCTTGCTGATGCTGAACTTGCTACTCTTAAAGCAAGGCCAGTTCCTCCCACTGCTGAACAGATCAGAGATGCAATTCTCACTGCACTGAAGCCATTGGTGAAGGATGTGGCCACTACCACTTCTATCAAGCAAGAGATCATCTCTCTCATGGATTTCATTAATACTGCATCCTTTGAGCTCCCTGTTGAATTCAAGCCAATTCCTACTCAGCTTAATGAGCTATGTGATTCAGTATCCAAGATCAAGGATAGGATGGGCTTGCTGGAACAACAAAAACTGAACTTATCTGATGAAGTTCAACAGAAACTAAATGCTCTTGCTAATGTTCCAGCAATGTTGGCCGAGGTATCATCAACCTTAGACTCTCTATGTGCATGCTTACCTGTTGGGGGTTCATCAGAAGTTGCAGGGCAATCTTCTGTTGAGGGGGAGAAAGTCACTATTCAGTAGCTCTTTAAGAAACATGCACAGAATAAGGCCCAAAAAAACCCTATGGTGTATGTATCTCCCTTCAGTGAAGATAGTCCAGCTAAGACTAAGGGGGAGTCTTCAGCCAAGGACACTCATATTGATGGTCTTACCACCAGCACTGAATCATCTGAAAATGGGTCACCTCCCATCAAACCCAAAAGCAAAGGTGAATTCACATTAGATGAAAGAATTATCAAGTCAGGGTTGGCACTCAAGAAGAACTTGATAAAATTCACAAGCTTCAAAATGAAGAAAAGCTCAAAGATCTGAAGATTAGCTTATATGAAAGAATTGGAAAATCTGAGGTTGAAAGCCTCTTCAAGAAAAAGATGTTATACGAAAATTTTTATATAGCAAGGTTGAACAGAAGATGTCTCTCAGGAATCACAAGCGTTGACATGATGACTTACAAGGGAGATATCAATCTGAAGTTCTATAGAGCTGATGGGGCTGATGAGATCATAGATGACTTCCAAGGGAAGGAGCTCTCCTATACTGAATAGCTAGAGATGAGCAGAATCATTGAAAAGAAAACATCCAGGAGATGGGTAGAAGTTCGCACAAGAATTGAACACATTGTGAGAAATCATGAAAGGCTTGGTCAGCATCTGAACATCAGCAACCAAATCTCACTGGAGGATCAATATCTAATTCTAGAACTGAACAAGAGAGCCAATCTAGTTCAACCTAGTGTGCGTGATATCTTTGTCACCACCAAGAAATACAAAGATCATGTTCTGTTTGAAAATCATCTCCCTGGACATGTGTTAGAAGAACCAGAATTGGGAATGATTATGTTCAACCATCGTGAACAACAAGACTTTGTGGGCATTAGTGATCTTGATGATCTGAACAATGAATTTCTTGGAAACATTCAGAAAATCTTCTTTGCTCACCATGGTGGTCCAGGACTGACTGAAGCTGCAAGAACCTCAGCATGTGCTTACTATCAATATTGGACATCAGAAACTCTGATCCATCAGTACAGACCCCTGTCATTGAAGAACTTAGGCCAAAGGAAAACTGAATTATCATTTGTAATAATTTTTGTTGTAATTTGTAATGTTGTTGAATAAATGATTATCTGATGTTTATAAGTTATTAATTGTTTAGTGCAAGTAAGAAGAAGTTGTTATGCTCACTTACTACTAACATTAGACTTAGGCTATTTGTATATCCAAATAGGGGGAGATTGTTGGGTCAGTATTTACTGACGCTGAAGCAACTCTAGGATTTGAATATAAAATCCCCCTAAGTGTTTCATACTCAGCAGTAAGGCCAGTCTGCTGAAGGATGACCAGAGGAACAAAGTTCCTACTGAAGATCTTATAGCTGAAGAAAGTTCAGCACTCCCCTTCTAGTGAACTTAGAAGACAAAGGAGTCTTCACTTCAAATACCAGGCGGTCTAGTTGCTGAAGAACAAGGACTGAAGAAGGGCTTTCAGTTCAGTTTGGCTTGACAATACCAAACTGACTGATGTTGATCTCCTCTAGGATACTGAAGACTCTTCAGTATTCTGATGGTTTGCATTAGGCGGGAAAAGATTACTTTAAGTCAAAGTAGGTTGCTTGTATACTTAGATATAAGTACAACCTTTATCTTTTCTAGAATAGTTTATTATGTACTTTGTACTGTTTATCCAGCATGGGCATCAACCACCCACTAGATAAACTCATGCATTGGTACATGCAAAATGCAAACCCTAATTTACACTGCCTATAAAGGAGTGTATATTGTGAGAGAAAGGTAACCAGTACAAGAGCTTAAACTCTGGAAAATATTTCTATCTCGATACCAACTAAACCATATAGCCGAAGATGCATATGAACGTTTAGATGTTGGAACTTAGAGTTTAACTTTGGTTAAACGTTTAAGTAGAGAAGATCAAACCCCATTGTCATTCAAACTTTTTGTTATTCCGCAAACAAAGTGGGTTATAGATTCTTTAGATTCTAATAAAAGTCTATACGTTGAAAAGTATATTGATATTGTTGTTTTAATCTTTCATAGTTCTTATCTAATGTTAAAACAACACACTTGAGTCGAAGTAATAGTTATTACTTAAGATAATAAGTAATATCGAATTACAAGGGACCAACAGAACATTTCCTTGAACCAACTTTGAACTTGACGGTTCATTGTTGTGGTCTTGATTTCCGAGTTCCGTGCGGTTGTGTACGGAAGTCGTTTGTCGTTGTGGATCAGGACTTAAACTGTTTTGTTCAAGTGCCATTTCTTGTAATTCATCAAATCTGATATGAATAGTCTCGACTATCAATTTTGTTCTCTTGCTGTAAACTCTATATCCCTTAGACTGAGTTACATATCCCACTAGAATACATGCATCACCTTTCTCTTTCATCTTATCCAAATTTTCACCATCTCGTATAATGTAATAAGTACATCCAAAAATGTGAAGGTGTTTGAGTGAAGGTTTTCGATCATGAATTATGTGATATGGTGTCTTTTTGTGTTTTGGGATAATTAAGGATCGGTTTTGTGTGTAGCATGCGGTTGACACGGCTTCGGCCCAAAAGAATAGTGGAAGATTTGAAGCCGATAATAATGTTTGATAGGTGTGTAAACACCCATCCTTTTACCACTTAATTCGGGCTAAAACGAGAATAAAACACGTATTTAATATCATTTGTTTGGAATTATGCGTGGTTTTTGTGTTTATTGTGTTTTCAGAGCTAACCGGATGAATATTAAAGAAAACATGGGATTGCACGGGTTTTATCAAGGAAAAAGACTCAAGACGAAGTCTATTGTCCAAGAGATGCATAAGATTTGAAGTCAATGGGACTATTTGAAGAATTATCGAAGAAAAGGACCAAAGATGGAAGATTTACATAAGTCGAAGAAACTCAAGTCTATTAAACGAAGAAATTAAAAGACGAGTTGAATTTAATCGACGATAAATCTCGAATCAGAATCGAAAACGTCAACTTTTCTGAAAAGACGAGAAGACAAGAAGAAAGGGAGAAAGCCCACTCACCAACCAACCACTAGGAGTATAAATAGATTCCTCCTTCACAATTTAGGGAGTTAGCTTTCATTTTCTTTTTCCCAGTTTTCTTAGGAACGGTTCATCACAAACACCATTAGGGTGTTTGGTGATTTTTCATTTTCTTTCAATCTTGTAAGTGTTAATCATTACTCTTGTTACTTTTCCATTAATCCATCAATTCCATCTTTTTATTCATCTTGTTCTTCATCATCTTCTATTGCAAGTTCTTAAGTTTTCTATTGGATTCAAGTTTGATTTTAAAAAGTTGTTGATTTAGTGTTTTTATTGGTGGGATTTGTTTCTTATGATATTTAAATGATTTGTGTTTAGTTTGGTAAAACCTTTTTGAGTATTGGAGTCGATTTGGATTTAAAACCGTGTCCCCTGTTTTACTGCTACTGTTTCTGTTCTTCGTTTTCCAGGAACTTTCCGAACAGCTGATTTTCTGCTTCCCTTATTCGGAATATTGGATATTCCGAATAGGGCGTTTTACCCTTCTCTTATTCAGAATAAAATTATTCCGAACGGTCTTCTTGATTTTTACTCTATTCGGAATTTTCGCACATTCCGCTTAGGTGCTGACTTTCCGCATAAACTAGTTTTTCCGAATAGCATGTTTTTCCGCATAAGCCATACTTTCCGCATAGAGGTTTATTTTCCGCATAGGGCCACTTTTTCCGCATAAGGTTCTTTTTCCGAATAGTACAATTTTTTCCGCATAGCCATATTTTCCGAATAGAGCAATATTTTCCGAATAGGCAATATTTTCCGAATAAGCCAGCTTTTCCGCATAGGGGTTTTTATTCCATATAGTCTCATTATTCCGAATAGACTTTATTATTCCGCATAGTCATCATTCCGAATAGAGCATCTTCTCCATTTATTCCGAATAGCACTAGTTTTCAGTAAGGATCTTTTACAGCTTTATCATTTAATTGTTTAAATTAAATTGATGTTCTATTTTTAGTGATCTACTGTTTCTGGCATTAATCTTTATTTACTTCATTTATTTAGAATAGAAAACCAAATCCACTTTTTTGTCACCAAGAACAATCATTCCACTTTAAACTGAGATCAATTCGAGAGGATTCCGAGAATCGAACTTTTCAACATAGAAAATCTCTTGTATCAAATGGCGCCGCTGCCGGCTCTTCTCGTTAAGATCAAAAGTTTTTTGTGAGAACTTGGATTTTGGGATCCGTTCCCCGTGAACGTTACTTTTTCATAAAAATTTTCAAAAATCATAAAAAAAAAACATATATAAAATTTTCAAAAATACAAAAAAATAAAATAAAAAAAAACATAAAAACCAAAAATATTTTTGCTTTGCCTTTCTTTGTTCGTTCTTTTGCAGGTGTATGCGCACTCGATCCACGTCTTATCAAGAGCCCGAGCCTCTCGATCACTTAGACATGGCCGGTGTACCACCTCCAAACAATAATAACAACAACAACCCGCCTTTCAACAACATGAACAATAACAACAACAATGAGCCCCTTCCGGATAACCGCCCAATGATTGAATTGCTGCAAGCTCATGTCGATGGCAACACGGATCCAATTGTCATACCTCCAATTGCCGCCAACAATTTTGAGCTAAAATCAGGCTTTATCCAGATGGTCTCCGCTCAACCATTCTTGGGACGTACCATTGATGATCCACACGACCATATCAAGAGATTCTTGCAATTAACCAACACGGTCAAGTTCAATGGTGTTCCACAAGAGGTTATAAGGTTACAACTTTTTCCCTTTTCTTTAGAGGGACAAGCCCGACATTGGCTTGCTAAGGAACCGCCACAGAGTATTCTCTCGTGGACGGATTTGGAAACTAAGTTTATCAATTACTTTTTTCCACCCTCTCGTACTACCGCTTTGCGGAATGAGATCATAAACTTTGAACAAAAGTACGATGAGTCGTTCAGTGAATCTTGGGATCGTTTCAAAGATCTTTTAAGAAAATGCCCACAACATGGTTTTACCAAAGTACATCAAATTAATACTTTTTATAATGGTTTAAGCATGAGTGACCAAGATTCACTGAACAGTGCCTCGGGGGGTAATCTATTGGCTAAGACTTCCAATGCTGCTTGGGACATCATTGAGAATAAGTCTCGTGTGCAAACCAAGAGTGTTCGGACCAATGTCGCTAGTGCTAGCACTAATGACAGCGACAAGTGACTTGAAAAAATCACTACGCTTCTTGAATCGCTTGTCACCCACACCGTCAGCAACAACAACAGCAACAACGCTAAAACGCTCAAGTTAACGCTGTCAGCCAACCTTGTGAGATATGCGGTGGTCCTCACTCTTACACTACTTGTACTGCCACCCAAGAATACCCTGCTGAGAATGTGAATGCGGCATATGGCACCTATCCTCAACCCGCCTATCAAGCTAGACCTCAAGGTGACCGTAATCTGCTTAGCTACCGTTCTAACAACTATATTTCACCACCCGGTTTTCCCCCAAACAACCCAAACCAACAACAAAACCTTAACCGCCCTCCTCAACAACAACAACAACCTCGACAACCATACATCCCACCTCACAAGCAGCAACAACCACCTCAACGTAACAACCAAGTTTACCAACAACCTGCTTATCAACCACCCGCATACAATGCTCCTCCCAACCAACCCACCGCTCTTCACCAAGAAGTGGAAACTTATATGAGGACTAACGATGTGATAGTGGGAAATCTTCAGAAAGAAGTGCTCAACCTGAAAGCTGACTTAGTCAAGCAAGGGAATGATTTGAGAGCCGATATGAGAAATACATTGGATAGCCAAACAAATGACTTGAGGAACATGATGGCTAGTTTCTTCCAAGGTAATCAACCCTCTTCTTCGGGTACTCTTCCGAGTAACACCGTTGCGAATCCAAGAGGGGAGATGAAAGCAATCACTACTCGAAGTGGCAAAGGTACCAAGGAACCCGAGCTTCCTATACCTCCACCGGTGGTTGTGACTAAGGAGAAAGAGTCACCTGCTCCTATTCCTCATCCTTCTAGGTTGAGGAAAGAGAAGCAAAAGAGCAAGGATGATATTCAGGTTTCGAATTTCCTTAAAATGTTCAAACAACTGAATTTCAATATCTCCTTCGCTGAGGCTCTCGCTCACATGCCCAAGTATGCAAAAATGTTTAAAGATCTTCTGAGCGACAAGGAAAAGCTCCTCGATATCACCAACACCCAACTTAATGAGAATTTTTCTGCAGTACTCTTAAGGAAATTGCCAACCAAGCTTGGTGATCCGGGTCGTTTCCTTATCCCTTGCAATTTTCCGGGAGTAGAGAATTGCATGGCCCTAGCCGATCTAGGTGCCAGTATTAATCTCATGCCTCTAAGTGTTTGGAAGCAATTATCTCTCCCAGAGCTAGTCCCCACCAAAATGACTTTGGAATTAGCTAACCGTACGGTTGCTTATCCAGTGGGGATAGCCGAAGACGTCATTGTAGGAGTCGACAAATTCACCTTCCCTGCTGATTTTGTTGTCGTCGACTACGAGATGGACCCCCGTGTGCCACTCATTGTTGGTCGTCCATTCTTGAGGACCGGTCGCACTCTCATTGATGTTGAAGCCGGTGAGCTTATCATGAGAGTGGGTGACGATAAAGTAGTCTTCAACATGGGAAAGTTGTCTAAACAACCTTATTCCAACGAAAGTGTTAATTGTATTGACGTTTTGGATGAGGCTTGTGAAGCACACTTTATTGATGCTTGCAAAAGTATTCCTTCCTCTCTTCCCAATGTTGAGACCGTGTCCTCCATTGATTCATCGTTGTCTCTATTTGGAGATCGTGATTTATTCTGGAACAATCTTGAAGATACCATGGGAGATGTGACTTTAGCTTCTAATGATTCTCCTATCGATGGGGATGAAGACATGAATTTCTTTGACAATCTTCTCACCGAAGACAATCCTTCGCCTCCATCTCCCACGGTCATTGCTATCGATACTCCGACTTCGCATACGCCTCCCGTCGAAAATCCTCCGGATTTGGAACTTAAGGAGTTGCCGCCCCATCTCGAGTATGTATTCCTTGATGAAGAGAAGAAGTCGCCAGTTATCATTGCTAAGGATTTGAAGGACGAAGAGAAAGCCCGACTTGTCGCTGTGTTGAAAGATCATAAGAAGGCCATTGCTTGGAAGATTTCGGATATTCGTGGAATTGATCCTCACTTATGCACACACAAAATTCTCATGGAGGACGACTTTAAGCCCACAATTCAAAGCCAACGAAGGGTGAATCCAAAAATCCATGAAGTCATCAAAACAGAGGTTCTCAAACTTCTTGATGCGGGTATGATTTACCCTATTTCGGATTCACCATGGGTTAGTCCAATCCATTGTGTGCCCAAGAAGGGCGGAACAACCGTTGTTCCCAATGAACACAACGAGTTGATTTCCACTCGTCTCGTTACTGGGTGGAGAGTTTGTATAGACTACCGCAAACTCAATGATGCCACGAGAAAGGATCATTTTCCTCTACCTTTTATGGACCAAATGCTTGAACGATTAGCAGGAAATGAATATTACTGCTTTCTTGATGGTTTCTCGGGTTATTTTCAAATACCCATCGATCCCCAAGATCAAGAGAAGACAACATTCACTTGTCCCTATGGCACTTTTGCTTACAAAAGAATGCCTTTTGGCCTATGTAATGCGCCCGGGACTTTCCAATGGTGTATGTTAGCTATCTTCCATGACATGGTTGAACAAACCATGGAAGTCTTCATGGATGATTTCTCGGTCTTCGGGGATTCATTCTCTTCTTGCCTTGCCAATTTGGAACGTATGCTACAGAGGTGCGAAGACACTCGCCTTGTTCTGAATTGGGAAAAATGCCATTTTATGGTAAAAGAAGGCATCGTGCTGGGACACAAGATTTCCAAAGCCGGTCTTGAAGTAGACCGTGCTAAAGTGGATGTTATCGCAAAGTTGCCTCCACCTTCAACCGTGAAGGGTGTGAGAAGTTTTCTGGGTCATGCGGGCTTCTACCGTCGATTCATCAAATATTTTTCTCAAATCGCTCGCCCGATGACCCACCTCTTGGAAAAAGATACTCCTTTTATCTTCTCCAAAGAGTGTCTTGAAGCCTTCAACTCGCTTAAGGATAAGCTAACTAAGGCACCCGTCTTGGTTACCCCTAATTGGGAGCTTCCCTTTGAGTTGATGTGCGATGCTAGTGATTTTGCTATTGGAGCGGTTCTTGGACAAAGAGTGAACAAACACTTCCAACCAATCCATTACGCTAGCAAGACAATGACGGGGGCACAATTGCATTATACGACAACCGAAAAAGAGCTTTTAGCTGTTGTCTATGCTTTTGAAAAATTCCGCCCCTATCTTGTCCTTTCTACAACAATTGTGTATACCGATCATTCCGCGCTGAAGTACTTGTTGACAAAGCAAGATTCCAAACCAAGACTTCTTCGCTGGGTTTTGCTGCTCCAGGAATTTAAAATCGAAATTCGCGATAAAAAAGGAGCTGAAAACCTAGCCGCGGACCATCTCAGCAGACTTGAGGATCCTTACCAAGGGGATCATCCGAACAAAGAAATCAATGATTCTTTTCCCTTGGAGACCTTAGTGTCTATAAACTCGAAGTCGAATGAAACCCCGTGGTTTGCGGACTTTGCAAACTACTTGGCGGGTGGAATTCTCAAGGAAGGGTTAACGTCCCAACAAAAGAAGAAGTTCTTCACCGACATCAAGACTTACTTTTGGGACGACCCTTACCTATTCAAACAATGTGCCGACCTGATTATCCGTCGATGTGTTGATGGACCGGCAGCTTCGGAAATCCTTGATGCTTGCCACAAAGGACCCACCGGTGGTCACTTTGGTCCCAACTACACCGCAAAAAAAGTGTTTGATTCGGGATTTTATTGGCCCTCCATATATCGTGATGCTCACAATATGGTTAAACGATGTGATGTTTGCCAAAAGCAAGGCAAGATCACACATAAAGACGAGATGCCTCAGAATTTCATTCAAGAGTGTGAAATCTTTGATGTTTAGGGTATCGACTTTATGGGGCCATTCCCTTCGTCTAAAGGAAACAAATACATCCTTGTGGCCGTTGACTACGTTTCTAAGTGGGTTGAAGCCAAAGCTTTACCCACTAATGACGCAAGGGTGGTTTGTAACTTTTTGAAAGCTTTGTTCGCTAGATTCGGTGTGCCTCGCGCCATTATTAGTGATCGTGGGACTCATTTCTGCAATGACCAATTTGCTCGAGTCATGGCTAAGTACGGTGTAACTCATCGTCTTTCCACAGCCTACCACCCACAAACTAATGGCCAGGCTGAAATATCCAACCGACGACTAAAGCGAATTCTGGAAAGAACCGTGGGAGAGCATCGTGCCGCATGGGCTGATAAACTTGATGATGCTTTGTGGGCTTTCCGTACTGCTTACAAGACCCCGATCGGCTGTACGCCTTATCGTCTTGTGTACGGGAAAGCGTGCCACCTCCCCATTGAGTTGGAGCACAAGGCTTACTGGGCCTTGAAGTGGGCTAATTTTGATATTAACAAAGCCGGTGACCTACGCAAGATCCAACTCAATGAGCTGAATGAACTCCGTAATGAGGCTTATGAAAATTCTTTGATCTATAAGGAACGAACTAAGCTCATTCACGACTCCAAGATCAAAAACCGAGAGTTCCATGTTGGAGACAAAGTCTTACTTTTTAACTCTCGGTTGAAAATCTTTTCGGGCAAGCTCAAATCTCGTTGGTCCGGCCCATTCACCATTGCCCAAATTTTTCCATATGGTACTCTCGAGCTCGCTCAACCTGATGGACCGAATTTTAAGGTGAATGGCCAACGAGTGAAGTTGTACTTTGGTGAGGACATCTCTCATGAGGACATCCCTCACCACGTTCCCCATGAACTAATTTTTGGGTCGAGTCAGGCTTGTGACTCGGTTATCAAAAACAAGCGCTCCTCGGGAGGCAGCCCGAGTATCTATCCCTTTAACCCCCTAAGTGTAGGGGAAGACCTATTTTGGTCATTTGTGTTTGTGTGGTGATGTGATTACAGGGATAACTGCAATCTTGGAATCTTTGAAGAACCGTGTTCCCGTGTTATCCGAAATCCGGTTCTATCTCTCAACTATCGTGATTCAATTTTCTTCAAACTCACATTTGAAATTGATCACTTTAGTCGTCTCTTCCTTAACTTGAGTTAACCAACGTGCACAATGTCATAAGTGTAGGGGAGACTTTTCCCACATGCTTAAACATTGAGGACAATGTTTATCTTAAGTGTAGGGGGGACTTCTATCGAAGTTTTAAGTGGACTTTTCCATGAAAATGCCTTCATTAAAACCGGAAAATCATCTTTTTCAACATTTTTCAAATTTTTTATTATCTTTGGCCATTTAGTCGTAATTTTTAAATTTTTATCGTTGCTTTCATATGTATATATCCCGCAATAAAATAAAAAATATTAATAAAGTGGTGTAGCTAGTTTAGAAATCTTTGACATATTAGGCCCGTTGCGTTTATTTTGACTCAACCCGAATAGACTTATCCAAGTTTATTCTAGCTAGTATCCTTAACCATGTAGACCTTAATTGGTTTATTAGGCTAAGTATCCACGAGTCTCATTACTTGAGATTTTAAATTGTGGAGAACGAGAAATGATAGAGTCAATTATAAGTCGGTATTCTTGCACAAACTCACTTGGTGTAATTATTTGCCTATTCTACCATCACTTGCTAATAACTTATCTGCAATAAGTAAGGTCGTACGATTTGAAAAGTTACTTAGCTTCTAGCCCAAGATCGTTTAAAAGTTGCTCGGTAATGATAAGAGTTCATAGCCAAGGCATAACTTATGAAGCGGGGCGCGAAGATTGGCGAGTCCGAAAAGGCCCTAACAAGGCATGAGAATTCAATTTTATTGCTGAAGATCCAAAGTGATGTGAAAAGCATTATTCCTAAAATCAATATGAAGGATCAAGACTCGCGACGAAAAGCAATCAACTCCCATAAAGATCATGGAGAAGTCTATCCGAAAAGACCCTAACAAGGTATGAGGATAAATAGATCCAAGTCCGAAAAGGAGGCGGATCGTTGTATCTCAAAATCCCAATTAGAGATTGAAGAAATAATCATGAAGTCGTGGTCAACAAAGTTGGAGTACCCCTCAAAAGTCTCCAAGTGAAGAAACTCTATTATGATGAGAAGACCATTATCTCAAGAACGTCTCTCGAAGATATGAAGTATGAAGTACATGCCAAATATCGGCCCGAGAAAGGTCTCAAATCGTGAACCGAGTTATGCCAAGATATGAACTTTTTGATATCCCGAGAAGCAGTTTTAAGAGATTTTGTCCTTTAGCTAACTATTGATCAAATCGTCCTACTTTGCTTTCAGCCTAAATAAACTATCGAAATAAGTCCAAAAATGCATCTTCATGATCATTCTAAGACAAAAAAAAAATATAAGAGATACACCTAGGAATGAGGGAGTTTAAGCATTTAATTAAGCCATGTGTGTAAGTGTTTGAATCGCTAACTTATAATAACAATGATCTCGTTTTTAAGCTTAGTTTGGGGAACGTGAAACTTGAGGGTGATAAATCTTCGCGACACCAAAGCCCTAATGTAAGTCCTTGATTTCTTTACAAGTTATTTCCATCCTTTTGTTTATCTTAAAGTTTTAATTTCTCTTAGTATTTTGATTCTTATTTAGTAGTATTTGAATAAGGCCAAGGTTGATTGATTATGAGAAAAGTGTAAAATTGCTTTATCACTAAGCATTGCATGAGGGCATGGCAATGGTTAAGTGTAGGGGATTTGATAGGTGTGTAAACACCCATCCTTTTACCACTTAATTCGGGCTAAAACGAGAACAAAACACGTATTTAATATCATTTGTTTGGAATTATGCGTGGTTTTTGTGTTTATTGTGTTTTCAGAGCTATCCGGATGAATATTAAAGAAAACATGGGATTGTACGGGTTTTATCAAGGAAAAAGACTCAAGACGAAGTCTATTGTCCAAGAGATGCATAAGATTTGAAGTCAATGGGACTATTTGAAGAATTATCGAAGAAAAGGACCAAAGATGGAAGATTTACATAAGTCGAAGAAACTCAAGTCTATTAAACGAAGAAATTAAAAGACGAGTTGAATTTAATCGACGACAAATCCCGAATCAGAATCGAAAACGTCAACTTTTCTGAAAAGACGAGAAGACAAAAAGAAAGGGAGAAAGCCCACTCACCAACCAACCACTAGGAGTATAAATAGATTCCTCCTTCACAATTTAGGGAGTTAGCTTTCATTTTCTTTTTCCCAGTTTTCTTAGGAACGGTTCATCACAAACACCATTAGGGTGTTTGGTGATTTTTCATTTTCTTTCAATCTTGTAAGTGTTAATCATTACTCTTGTTACTTTTCCATTAATCCATCAATTCCATCTTTTTATTCATCTTGTTCTTCATCATCTTCTATTGCAAGTTCTTAAGTTTTCTATTGGATTCAAGTTTGATTTTAAAAAGTTGTTGATTTAGTGTTTTTATTGGTGGGATTTGTTTCTTATGATATTTAAATGATTTGTGTTTAGTTTGGTAAAACCTTTTTGAGTATTGGAGTCGATTTGGATTTAAAACCGTGTCCCCTGTTTTACTGCTACTGTTTCTGTTCTTCGTTTTCCAGGAACTTTCCGAACAGCTGACTTTCTGCTTCCCTTATTCGGAATATTGGATATTCCGAATAGGGCGTTTTACCCTTCTCTTATTCGGAATAAAATTATTCCGAACGGTCTTCTTGATTTTTACTCTATTCGGAATTTTCGCACATTCCGCTTAGGTGCTGACTATCCGCATAAACCAGTTTTTCCGAATAGCATGTTTTTCCGCATAAGCCATACTTTCCGCATAGAGGTTTATTTTCCGCATAGGGCCACTTTTTCCGCATAAGATATTTTTCCGCATAAGGTTCTTTTTCCGAATAGTACAATTTTTTCAGCATAGCCATATTTTCCGAATAGAGCAATATTTTCCGAATAGGCAATATTTTCCGAATAAGCCAGCTTTTCCGCATAGGGGTTTTTATTCCGTATAGTCTCATTATTCCGAATAGACTTTATTATTCCGCATGGTCATCATTCCGAATAGAGCATCTTCTCCATTTATTCCGAATAGCACTAGTTTTCAGTAAGGATCTTTTACAGCTTTATCATTTAATTGTTTAAATTAAATTGATGTTCTATTTTTAGTGATCTACTGTTTTTGGCTTTAATCTTTATTTACTTCATTTATTTAGAATAGAAAACCAAATCCACTTTTTTGTCACCAAGAACAATCATTCCACTTTAAACTGAGATCAATTCGAGAGGATTCCGAGAATCGAACTTTTCAACATAGAAAATCTCTTGTATCAATGTTCGAGCAGCCTCAACTAAAGTACGGTTTCTTCTTTCAACAATGCCGTTTTGTTCGGGTGTTCGAGCAATAGATGTTTCAAGTTCAATTCCTTCGGCTTCAAAAAAATTCCTCATAGTTGAATTCAAAAATTATGTTCCTCTGTCAGTACGTACCACTTTTACTTGAGCTTGAAGACCACGTTGTATCAGTTTAAGGAAGTTGATGAGAACTTCGGGTGTTTCATCCTTGGACCTTAAAAAGTGAGTCCATGTGTACCTTGAGTAATCATCGACAATTACCATAATGTATTTCTTCCCATTGATACTTTGAACACGCATGGGACCACAAAAATCTATATGAAGAAGATCAAACCATCCTTTATAGCTTGGTGTAGTCTTTGTCTTGAAACTACTTCGTTTAGCTTTACAAAGCTCACAAGAAGAACAAAGATTATCTTTGATGAATTTCAAGCTTGGAAGGCCTCTCACAATATCTTTCTTGGAAAGCAAGTTGATGGTATCAAAATTGAGGTGAGATAAACGTTGATGCCATAACCATGCTTGAGTCGCTGAAGCTTTAGCCATGAAGCAAATTGGAGTTGTAGAAGTTGTGTCTTGAAGTGAGATTGTTTAAAGATCAGTACCCCGTGAACAAGTGAGTAAATCATTCCCATCACAATCACGAACAAAACATGTCTTCTTTCTAAAGGCAACCTCAAAATCTGCATCACATAATTGACCAACCGAGAAAAGATTGTGATTGAGCCCTTCGACGTAGTATACCCTTTTTATCGTTATATTCCCCTGAACCAAATCTCCATATCCTAGGATCGGTGCAAATTGATCATTTCTGAATCGGACCGTACCTAGGAACTTCTCCACGAAGTTAATTAGAAGCTTGAGATTCCCCGTCATGTGCTTCGTGCATCCGGAGTCTAGTATGAAGAGAATTATTACCTACAGAAAAATTAGAACACGATGGAGCATTTGCTAAATTGGATACCATGTTAGTTGTGATTTTAGAATCATTAGTGTCCGTGGCAACGTTTAAAGGCATACTGATGAGATGGCATTTATACATGATCTCATCGTTCTTTTCGGGCTTTAAATGCATAAAAATGTCATAAAATACCATATATATGCTTGTGTTTGTTTACTTGTGTATTTTAGGTATGGATATCGTGAAAAAGACAAAAGATCACAAGATACAAGGAAAAACGGACACGAGAAACGAAGCCGTACAAAGAACCGGGCCCTAATCATGGAATTCTCAACAAAATACCTTGAAGACTTGAAGACAAACAAGATTGATCCTCATTTATTGAAGAAATGACACTTAAAACCCTTGTATATTCATAATTACAAGTTTGGTCCCTTAAGTTTGTCAAAATTACACAAAAGGTCCTTCAACTTTGATGAAATGGCAAGGATAGTCCCTCAACAAATCAAAATTGCCAATAATGGTCCCTCATGAATTCAAAGATACAATGAAGACCTTTGAAGATCAACAATGTCCAAGATCAGTCCTTGAAATATCTAAAAATGGCAAATATAACCCTTGAAACACTTTTTATAAAGTTTTGTGCCAAAATTGCCAAGTTGTGAAACGTTGATACAAAGGAAATGGGCGCTGATAGAAGTTTATATCTAAGTGACAAAAGAAATGAAGAGGAAGGGCTAAAGTTGTGTATTTGAAACATTCAAACGTAATAATGCGCCAAACAACTTTCACTTCCCCTAATATCAGATCAAAAGGTTTACTATTCACCCCAAGAACCCAGTTACCACTTCACTTAAAACAAAGGGTAAAAACAAATTACCCAGGCACATGCTTGATTCACATGCCCAGAAACCTATCCCACACCAAATACCCTCATCTCCACTCACCAAAGGGGTCCCACCCATTCACCCGTCCACCTATCACATCACACCCTCCTCTCCAAGTCATCCTATGTGGCAAAATCAACAGCCAAGAACCTTAGCTTCATCCTAAAGCTAAAATGAACGTCCTTGATCAATTTGGACAACACATTCCATCAAAACGTCTAGAAGACCTCAAGGACAAATGTGGAATTTCACTTCTAGGGTTTATGAACAGTGTAACCTTGGCATTTGCCTATAAAAAGACTCCTCAACATGTGAGAGAGCTTTTGTTCCAGTTTTAGGCTATTAATCTTTGTAATTCCTTTTTAAGTTAAATAAAATTTGAATTTCTGAAAATTTGAAATCTCTTTTTGATTTAGTTAAAAGTTTGGTGTTTGAGTAGCCTAATTCTGAGTTCCATTTGATTGTGAAGGCCTACCTTAATCTTGTGGTTAAGGCACATCTTGTTTCATAAGGTTTTTAAGGTTTGAAAACCTTGAAATCCTAGGTTCTGTTTTGATTATTTTGTGTACTAACCGTTGACCATTAGCTATAAGCTCTTACAAGCTTGTTGACACCAAGCTTGTGAAGGGATTAGAGCCCTTGGTTGAGTTGTTTGCTGTTTGTGTTGAAGATATAAAGTCCTTGAGGTTCTACTTTGAACCATCAACCAAGGCAGTTTGCATCATCTTCATTGAAGTACCTTGGTCTTGTTCTAGTTGTTGAACAAGGTCCAAGGAGCATTGCTGGCCTTCCTAGGATGTTGTGGAAGGCAGGTATAATCCCTTGTTAAGATTCCCCTAAAAATTTCATGTTTATGACTGTTTTTGATTTGGTGCTTTGATTTTGAGTATTGATTGTTTGAGCTGGTGATTTTTGAGTTTGATTGTGTTATTTGCTATTGTTTAAGTGTTTTTGATCATTAAAATCAGTAGGTTATTAGTTAAAATCAGAAGTTTGTATGATAAGTGCTTGATTAAGGGTTGTTTGGGATTACTGCATAAGTCTGTCAACGTCTGATTTGTTCCTGTCAGCGTTTGATTTAAACTTGTCAGCGTTTGTTAAGTGCTTGTGTGTTGTATGCAAGTATTGGTATCTGCTATTTGGGAGTATTTGTGCATCTGTTTGCAGGTTTTGTGGGCTTAAACACATTGATTCATAGATTGGCTCTAAAATCTTCATAACTTGGTAAAATTGGCTAGGATTTTGAGGACACCTAGATCTAAGCATAGGTTAAGGGTAACTAGTGCTAAATCATAGCTAATCACACCAGGGTAGAGGGATTTGAGGCTTGAAATTGGATCTAGTGTCAAGTATATCAGCAAACTTGTTTCTGCATATGTTCTTTGTTCATCAGTAACTTTTTATGCTTTGATCTTGTTATTTTCTTTGATTCAGTGTTTAATTCTTATTGCATTGTTAATTCTAGCATTAGGATTGTTGTATTGCTGCTTGGTTCTTATTTGTATGCTGCTTGTGAATGGTATTTGGCTATTTGGATTGCTTTGTCCATAGCTTATAAGCTCACTGGCTTATTGGCTTATTTGTGCCAAAACACATCAAGTTTACCCAACTGGTAAGCTTTGATGCACAAGGTTTGCACTCAAACCTTGACCAGCAGGGTGAAAAACTAGTCCTTGCACTTCTTTAAGTCTGTCAGCGCCTACTTTGTTCTTATCGGCGTTTGATTTCAACCTGTCAGCGCCTGACTATAACTTGTCAGCGTTTGACTTTTAGGTTGACTGTTTTTGGATTTAGCCCATTTGAGGGCCCATTAGGGGTATTTTGGTAATTTAACTTTCATTTTCTGATTATTTAGGTTAAAATAAACTAGTTTGCAAGTTTTTAGAATTTTTTATAATTTTTGGATTTTTAATATTATTTTATTATTACTTTATTATTATTCTTAAAATTTCACTTTTTCCAACTTTTTACATTTTTTCTTAGGTTAAATACATTAAAATAGGAATTTATCAACTTTTCGAATAATTTTATCACTTATAGATTAATTTTTATAATTATTTTAAGTTTTAATAGTTTTTAATTCATTTTGAATAGTTTTTATTAGTTTTAAAATTTCTAAAAATAATTTTTAATCATTTTAGGTCATTTTAGAGGTTTATCAATTGAAAAATCTTTATTTGGGCTTTTTGATAATTTATTTGATTTTTAGGGCTTTAATTAGCATTTAAAAATTGAATATTTAATTATTTAAAAGGTTTGAAAAAGTTTTGATAATTGGTAAACTCTTAGTTTATTATTTTTGATTTTTGGTAAATGTTTGGTAATTTTTAGAATTTATTTTATTTTTGGTGATTTTTTAGGTTCTACGTCTTAACTTTCTAATAGTGATTTTTAGTTAATTTTTATTTTTACGACTTCGTCATTTTCTCTTCTAATCCCCTTCTAAACCAAATATTAATCTCAAATCTTGTACATCTTAGTCACACACATATACCTCCTTGGGAAACGAACTTAGTTTGGGTCATTAACACTTGATTTTTCCTAAAGTCATTTGTTCAATACTTACCGCTCATATACGCTCTTTTGTTTTCCTAAACAAGAGGTGTATTTTACCACAATCACATACTAACACTCGTTGTCACATTTTCTGTCCTAACTTTAGGAATCCATTTATATCCTGGAGGACATTGATTAGCAAACCACCATTTCCAAGACTTACTAGCAGACTCATATAATTCCCTAATTCTGCTTCTAGGGTTCTTAGTGGTGGAGTATGATGTAGTACTTTTCTTTGTGGGGGTTGCACCAGAATGGTTCACTTTGCGTTTGGGTTTACTAGCACTAATAGGCATCGCAACTTGCTTCTTAGTTTTAGTATCTACGCCTTTGACATTATTCATAGCACACATAGAATGATTAGCATTGGCATATTTTCCACATTTGACAAAAACATATTTCACATTCAAAGCATTCAAATCATTCAAATCATCATTACATGCGATTACAACGTTTTATTCTTAGAAACATTCAAATTCCTATGGTGTTCCTCTACTTCCTTCATCTTCTCTTGACTCTTGTGTTTCCAAACCTTATCATTCACTTGAGTGCGCTTAAGCTGAGGCCGGCTAACACTAGCAGTGGAGACAACTCCTGTAGTAGAAGACACACGAGAAATAGTGTTTCTAGAAGTCTGAGGCGATTGACTAACTTTGTTTGTGGTTTTAGTGGCCATTCGATACATCCCTGGTTTAATCACATTATTGTGCTTAACGCTTGGTACTTGAGTATTTCTTATGGGTTGCTTCTATGGTAACCTTTCCTTTCCATACATCTTGGGGGCAAACACAGGTTTTACAAACGAGGAATTTGAGAAAGCGGATGGTTTTCCCAAGATAGAGGATCTATTCTCTTTATAGGCATTGGGTTGTCTAACAACAAGTTTCTTAACACTAGGTTCCACAACTTTCCCATCCATCTTAGCAACGAGTTTCTTCAACTCTGCTATTGCTATGTCTTTTTCTTGTAACTGAGTTTTCAAATCAGATATATCAAGAATTTTTTCGTTTAGTAATCGACATGACTCAGATAATTTTACTTCCAAAGGTGCATCATTTGAAAAGCTGCTAACTTTGTTTTGCAAAGCAAGTTCAAGTGAATGACAATGTTTTTTAAGATAATCATATCTATGTTGAAGTAATGAAAACTCTTTTTGGTCAACTTTATTCAAAAGATCAATTTCAAGACGCTCACACTCTTTAACTTGATCAAGATATTTGCATGCAACATCAGAATATTCTTCAATACCAGCACAAGATGTAACATAAACACACATAATATCTTTTGAGATGCATTCTTGCAAGAGTAGATCATATGTTATAAAAAATTTGTCTCTTTCAGTTGATGGTCGTTCACTTCTTGTTCAAGAGATTCCACATATTTCAAATCATCAAACATTTCTTTCTTAATTAATGTTTCAAATTCCAAAAAATGTTTTTGCGTTCTTTCCGCAAGCGGAATCAAAATACTTTTCTCAAGTACAGTTATATCGTGAGGAATTTCTTTGTTACCTTTCAAACGTTCACGTTCTTTCCAGTCGTCGTCAACAACCTTTTTGAAATTCTCGATGTTTTGTTTAAGAAAACTAAATGTTTGCTTACTCTTGCTTACAGAAGCTTTATATGGCAAGTACTCAATAAATTTTGAAACATTAGTTTTCTTAGTGGCAAAATTTTGTCTCCATTTAATTCTTATTTGTTCACATTCGTAAAATATTTGCTCACGAGAATTCTGTTTTTGTGGTTTGAAAATTTCATAAAGACTATTTTCATAAGCATAATTATATGGTTTCACAAAGTCTTTATTCACTAGTGATCTACTCTATTCTTCAAAAATTAATGACTCGTCACTATTGGGCCTAGCAATTAAACAATCAACATCGGTCCATTGAGACTCCTCAAGATATAGGCGCGGGTTCTCAGATTGAGCTTGCTCGAGGTACTTAGGACTAGCAAATTACCCTTGAAAAACGACCGAGGTGCCAACATTCGCATGGTTTGAATAGATTGATTTGTTTTATAAACAATTTTATTATAAAAATCAATTTGCACTTCAAGTTCCACGACTTTGTCAATGTCTTTAGCTTGTTTAATTTTGAAATCTTTTTTCAAGTTTGCAACCTCTTCCGTTTTCGCAGTGACCAGTTTAGTTTTATCCTATTGAAGAAAATCAATCTTTTGACTTAACTCATTCACTTTGGTGGTAGCAAGATATGTTGTATGTCGTTCCGTACTTAAAGAAGTGTTATAATTACGTTTCTCTTGTTCTAAAAGCTTAAGAGTTTCGTTGTATTTAGTTTCTAAAACATCCTTTAGAGTAGTAACAACACCCCCTTTGTACATTGCAAGCTCTTTGTCTTTTTGAATAAGCTCAGATCTACAGCTTGCAAGAAGCTCACTAGATTGTATAACTATAGCTTTACTTTCTTCAAAATTTTGAGTGAGCGTAGCGTTTGCCTTCTTTAATTGCTTTTGACTTTTTTCTAGTTTCTTTGACATCTTTTTGTAAAGAAGCAATTTAGTTAGCAAGCGCAATACGCTCCTCATCATCATCATTCTCATTTGCATGTTGATCATCCTCAGACTCATTATTGCACATTTCTGATGCATCGGGTGTGGTATTGTTATCAACCCTTTCCATCATACATGTGTCATTAATGGCTTTGGGTAGCTCACAATGCTCATGAATATTACCAAACACATTATATTCCTCTTCGGTGTGTACCTTTTCCATTGGCTCAGTATCAAAGATAGGACCATTTTCATCTTCAGTGACGTTGAGAACTTCCTCAACCTTTGCCATGTACGAGTAATGTGCTTCAAGTTCTTGGTCAGAGGCTTCATCATCAGTATCATCAAGCATTGCTCCTTCCTTAGCCGACAATATAACCCCAGCTTCCATCTTCTTGCAAAGCAGCATCTTTTACTTATGATAACCAGAATCCCTAACCTGTTTCGGCTTCGTACATTACTTTGCCATATGCCCATAACCTTGACAATTAAAGCACTGAATCCCACTTTTCTGAACCCCTTGAGTTCCAATAGTTTCCCTATTCCCAGCAACAGTAGCAATCCTCTTAGTATCATACTTAGTAGTTTGTCGATCATACCGTGTAGAACCCTCAACTTGTGTTGGATTACGTTGATCATACCTAGGAGGACTTTCATCACGTTGACGTGTGTCATACCTTCGATGACTCTCAACATATTGGTTCCTTGTGTTAGATGATGTTCGAAGAATGTTGTTGGTGGGTTTGAAGATTTTCTTGTAGGTCTTCATAATGAAAGCAATTTGTTGTTTCATCTCCCTATCCTTCTGAGCTAGTTCTTCATCAATGTCCTCTTCAGATGATGGCTCAAATGATGGTGATGGTGCTCTTGGTTCTTTGTCTCATGATATTATGGGAGCTGAAGACTTAGATGAAGTGGAGTATCTTGGTGAGGAAGATGTAGTGGAGTATCTTGGTGAGGAGGATGTAGTGGAGTATGATTTTGGAGCACGAGAGAGATGATCTTGGACATGGTGAGTGGTAGACACCAAAGCAAGTAGATTAGCAGTCTTTGCTACCCGTTCAGCTCGAAGTTCATTTGCCTCATTCTGAAATTGTTTCAAAATGTCAAAGAGCGTGTGATAGTTGACTTCGTCCAACTTATTTTGTTGTTTCACCAAAGTTACAAATCTTGTCCACTCTGGTTGAAGTTGTTGTAGAAATTGCACATTGACTTGCATGGTGGAGACTTCCAAATTGTTTCTTGTCATATCATTCATCATTTTGTAGAATCTGGAGTAATATGAATCAATTGATTCCCCATCCAATGAAGTAAACTTACCAAAGTTCCAAAACAAGTTTGTTTTGACATCTTGTTTGTTTAATGATTCTCCTTGTTGCAGACGTTCAATTACAAACCACATCTCTTTATCAGTAGAGCATACATCAACCATTGAGTAAATATCATCCCTAATCCCACTTAGAATCAGATAGATTGCTTCCTTCTCTGCATCAATCCAAGCACGGTTCTCTTTGGAAGTATTCTTATATTGTTCCTTAATAGTCTGCTCAGTGGCACCTGGCGTCGAGTCTGTTGCTGGAGTTGCAGGAATAGTGATTGTAGTGGGAGTATAGGGTCCGTCTGTGATGCAACGGCGAAGAACATCACCATTAGGTTTTGTGTCAAGATATCGAAGAAATCGTGATTGCCATTGTGCATATCGATCGGACACAAGTATTGTTGGTCTCTCTTTGTTACCCGCCACCATGATGTTGTTATTAGTAACACAATATTAAGTAGTAGAATCCATCTTCAAAATGAAGTGAATAGGATCTTAAGTAGATGTTGTTGTGAGTAGATTGTGGTTGATATTCCAAGGAACTTTGTGAAAAACCCTAAACAATGTCTTCGTAAGAAACCAAAAATTCTTAGACCAAAAAACTCGCGAATGTTAAAAAATTTCAAAATCACGTTTTGTAAATTTTATAACACAACAATTCGGAATATATCTTCAATGCAAGTCGGAATCACTATTCGGAATCCTCAGTCTGTAGACAAGTCGGAATCACTAGTCGGAATCCTCAATCTGTAGACAAGTCGGAATCACTATTTGGAATACCACTATTCAGAATCTTCTCAAGTTTGTAATCCGGAATGCGAAATCCTAATGACAAGTCGGAATCTTTTAACTTAATGTAATCCGGAATATGAATCAAAACACTAGTTCGGAATCCGGAATAATAAATCCTAACCTAATCCAGATTATATAAAGAAATAGACCTTATTCGGAATATCGAAACCAACCTAATTCGGAATAATACACTTTATCTAAGTCGGAATATGTGAGTTGCTGACAATTCGGAATGTGCACCTTAATCTAAGTCGGAATATGACTCAAGATCATAATCCGGAATATGTATAAAGACTCTAATTCGGAATAAAACTTCAAGAATATAATCCGGAATATAATTTCCTGAGCTAATTCAGAATAGACTTAAATGAAGATACTAAGTCGGAGTCTTAACCTTGACAGAATTCGGAATAATGTCTAAATCTAATCCGGAATAAAACTTAAGTTAATCCGGAATCCTAAATTGACAAACAAGTCGGAATAATGCTAAACCCTTCTTTTCCGACTTAAGAAACCCTGTTATTCCGAGTACGTGAACTAACCAAAAGATTAATATGACAAATTTTATACCCAATAAACAAGCCAAAACTACCAACATTTTCGTGAAAATCACCAAAAAGACTAACACAAATTCCTACCACAACTTTGTAGGCAATTTGTACGAGATTTTGAGCTCGAAAACACAAAAAAATTTTAGACGAGATGATTTGATGATAAAATCACACGAATAAAAAACAATAACAACAAACTAAACACGAATCTACCCCATGACGATTGATACCAATTGTTGTCCCAACTTATATAATGATAGATTAAAGAAATGAGATGAAAAGATATGAATTTCTAGAGAGAGAAAGTAGAGAGAGATGTGATTCACTAGGTGAAATTAGATTTAGAAAAATGAGAACAACAAACCCTCCTAACATGCTAGGAGGGTGCTTATATAGTCCACACACATGCGGGCTTTCTATTGGACTATATTTGTTTTGGGTCGGGCTTGAATAAAAGCTTAGTACCTTGAAAGAGGCCTTTTAAGCTAGCCATCAAGCCCGTAATGTCACGACTATTTTAACTAACTATTACAACGTTCTAATAAATATTACAATATAAACCAATGACCGAACATTCTTTTTTGACTCAATATTCTAAGGCTAACAATATATATATATATATATATATATATATATATATATATATATATATATATATATATATATATAGAGAGAGAGAGAGAGAGAGAGATGTGATAAATAGAAAACTTCATCTCAATAGAAAACCTAGAAAACTTCCTCCCAGCCGTTGGATCAAAGGCCTCTTCCCCTCCTTTTTTTCTTCTTCTAAGTGTAGGGACCACTTTGTCACTTTCTTTATTTTTAGGGGTTGTTTTGTATATCTCTATTTCTTATGAGTTTGTTTGATTAAGTTTTTCATTTTTTTGCTGTTAACGTTCTTTTTAATTTTTTAACGTGTAACATTTTTAAAAGTCTCACTCTCTTAGATTTATTATTATTTACAGCGCATGTGCGAAAACATCTATCTGATTCACATATATGACTAGTATTGTTGTAACACTCTCAAATTTCATATCGGTACAGCGGAAGAGTCTTTAAAGTGTTACGTGATAGCACAATAACTCCAGTCATAGACAACACATAAAAATGGTTGTACAAGGTTTAACATACATTCATTCGAAATAAGAGTTTTAAGTGTACAATAGGTCCCAGTTTACACAGGTCATTAAGTTTAAAAAGCATAGATCGAATGAACAATTTTTATTATTCTGTGCGCCATCAGAGTCGATCTCCATCCGAATTACCTTCAAGCACCTGAGATAAAAACATGCAAAAATCATATAAGCGAATGCCGAGTGAATTCATAGAGTTTAATAAAAACGTTATATAAAACAATCATTGAAATCAGAACACAAGTATAATATCAGAAGTAAGTCCTCGTATTGCTAGTCAGGCAATATATAAAGCAAAGCATACATCTTAAACCGTCCACGAGACCGTAGCCTCAATATTACCATTATAGGTAACAATATTATCGATATTTGTATCATTTTTGGATTACATTGGATTATTATTAGCCGCATGACATTGTTAACTTACTATCACAAACAACGGGCCGCGAACCCGACAAACAATTTGCCTATCTAAGCTAGCGTGTCGTCACAAAAATCACGCTATGTAAATCTTCTCATACATAAATTCGCTTACCAATCAATGTGGTACGACGGGGATCAACCGTCAAGGCGTGAACTGGAGTGATCTTCCCCAAATAGTACTATTATATGCATATGCGTCTAACAAATCCCGGTAGTTCACAATTCATGCTAATGGGACTTTAAGTGACATAACCTAACTACTAATAATCCATTTCATCTCATTTATTGGGTCATAGCATCATTCGGGTCCATATCATTAAGCATACCATCGGGACTACTTGTGTTCTATTTTTATCAAAAACTAGCATGTTATCTCCCTCGCGGGTTTACAAATCATTTTATAAAACATTTAAAAGAGTGTGAGGCTATGAACTCACGTTGATAATGAAAGGTGGATTATCTGCTACGGGCGTGTTTCGATCACGGAAACCTATATAAATAATACTCGGTCTTAGACTTTTGTCCAGTGACTTTACAAAATAATATCTATGTATACATATGATGATTTTTATAAATATGATGATGATCAAGTGGGATTGTACATCTTTATTTACTCATTATAGTGTTATGTGTTGGTAACTTTTTATACTAGTTTTACTAGTTTATCTTCTTACTTGTCAAGGCCCAATAAGCCCATTACCTTATATTAGCCCATTTTACACTTTTAACATCAGCCCTATACTTACATGTTGGGCCCAAGTGGGTTAAACCCAATAAGTAAGTTCATAAGTGTTTAGCCAAATTAGTTGGATTAATAGTCCAATAAGGCTAATTTGGCCCGTTAATGTCTATATGTTATAAAGCTCGGGTTTTATCGGATTTTACTTGTAATATGTACTTATATATCAGTATATGAGTTATAAAAAGTTTACATTAGACGGGTCCAACCGTCTAAGTTTTAATTGACGAAAACGTAAATTTTACGGTTTTAGCCGAAAAGACGTAAAACTCATGTTTATAGTTTTATAACTTATAAAACTTATCAAATTGCCATTTTTATAAAATGTCTCATTTATTTATTAATATACATACTTAATTATATGTAATATATAAGTTAGTGGGTTTTAAGTTTTACATTTTGTATTGTATTTACTTGAGTGCTAATATTATATTATATACTTTTATTTCACAAATCTGATTTTTATTCTCACTTTCACCATTTTTATCATATCTTGAGTTCTACAAGGAGATAGAAGCTCATTTTTGGATGACATAAACTTCATATTACGTGCTATAATTAAATTAGTTTTAGATACTGCTCAATCTAACTCTAAGTGTCCCTAATAGTTTGTCAAAAACAGACTACTCAAATTTGCACTTCCATTTTGTTTTGATCATATCTCACTCATTATAATGATTCTATTGCATGGCCAACTCTCACATGTGTACAATTGTTAATACTTACTGTATATTAATTTATCTATGCCATTTAGTTTAACATAAGGTTCTTTACTGTTTTTATACAACCTACTTATTTAAGCTAGATTTACCACTTTTACATGTAGTTTTTCATCTTTTTATCCAAGTTTATCAACACATGTAGGTCTACGATTTCTTAGGATTAAGCAAGTTATGATTAATCTATTGAGATGGATAGGAAATGGAAGAACTTAGAAAGAGAAAGAAGAGAGAGAAAGGAGAGAAAGAGAAGAAGGGTTGATTAAGTGAATGTGTGTGAAATAACAAAGTGACCAACCCCTCCTAATATGCTAGGAGGGGGTATATATAGCCCACCCTACATGTGGGCTATATGGGCTATATGGATTACATATAGGATCACGAGCCCATTACTTGAATATATCTTTGGAGTGACCGATCCTTTCTAAATACGTAAAAACGTATTTCCAACAATCTCCCCCAAAGGGAGGTCACTCCAAGTTACAATGTCCTAAATAGTCTATAGCTCGTGATCTACGCTAACAATGATGTGACCAAGACTTTCCTTGGAAAAACGTATTTCCAACAATCTCCCCCAAAGGGAGGTCACACCATTTTACAAAATCTTAAACCTATCATACTATGCTTGAGTCTTCGATCTTGTTCTTGTGAATATGCTGATGAGATCTTTGACTTTGGTCTTGAACATGTGTCCTTGCTTTGACCTTGTGCATTCATCACTTGTGATATTTGCCTCCTCGTGACTTCATGTTCCACATACTTATACTTATATAAATTCTTGAAAGCTTTAGAGTTTGATACAACGGAAGACTTGACTTTTAGACTTTCTTGAATTTGTTGAAGTATTAAGTGCATACATTATAAGCATGTGGTGACAACTTCTTCTGGATTGTACACCGCAATGCCACCTTCTTGTTACGTTGCATAAGACAGTTAGCAACAAAACATATACACGGATGAAATGGCCTTGAACATTTCATTCTAATTCGGTAGCATTTTACCTCTAGTCGGTGAAGACCGTTGGACGATATAAAATATCGTACTTGTGACATGTAGTTTCAATTAAGAATCTCCTTGACAAGATTTCGCGGGTAAACCCGTTCTCTTTATTCGACCGTCCAAAGCTGACTGCGAACATAAAGAGTGAATCATTTGGATAATAATATCCGCATGATTTGAAGCCGTCAATTCATGTTCCTGGAACAAGTGAAATTCAATTAAGAACTGCACCATCGTTGCTTTCCAGTTGTCACGAGATTGATTCGTATAGAATCTTGCAAGTTACCTACCAAGTGCTGTTTGAGGTTAACACTAGAAGGATTTCCACTCATCACTATGAACACTAAGGTATCACTCTGAGTGTTCTGGCAAGATCTCTAAGATATTGCGTAGAGGCCTGGAACGTGTTTAAGTTCATTTAAGAATTAAACCACTGTTGCTTTCCAGTTATCACAAGTTTGATTCATAAAGAATCGCACAAGTCACCTACCATGAGCTTTTTGATATTCGCTCAAGAAGGATTTCCATCTTCATTGTAAATACTTTCGTATTACTCGGATGTTCCGGCAAGATCATGAAGATTTTGCGTAGGACTCTTAAGATCTTTCTTACTTTTCACAGTGTGTGAAGAAGTAAGGAAATATGAAAGTGTGTCCTAATGAGATATTTGATGATCTCAAATGGCTCTAGACTCAATCGTGCATTTTGGATTTTAGTGATCGGAGGCTGGAGAGGAGTGCCACCATTTCAATACCAATTTATTTGGAGTGAATAAATTAATAGATAATGCGTTGTCTCCGTGTGATTAAAACAAATATCTTTTGAGAGATATCTGAGTTAGCTGGGATGGGTTGTGCGTTGCATCACTGGGTCCATGATGTCTGTCTTCAATATCAAGCATCATTGAAAATGATCTCAATAGCATATGTATTGACCCGGTTTCTGCCTAAGGTTGTAAGGAGGGCTTCTTTCTTTACACCCTTTATCTTTACAATTCTTTTTCATTCTTCAACCCCTTCAATGCTTACCAATACGTCATCACTAGCACCTTGTTGTGATTGTTTCAGTGCTAACTTAATTACTTGGTCGGCATTCAGCTACGTTCACAATCTTTCTCCATCTTTCCTAAGGACTACTATTTCTAGCTATGGAATGTCCTTGGGAAGATTCCTCCGGTTCTAGAGGAATCATTGGACTTTAACCTATCCTATCATCCTTATGTTACCACAATCTTCATCGTCGTGAAATAAATGAGTTGCGGATAAGTATAAATCACCATGAAATCCATTTTGAAGTACAAATCCATTTTGCTCCCCCTTAACATATGCCACGATATTCGAAAATATTTCGCACATGTCGGGATGAGCTATCACGTTAAGTCAAACCATTTGTGATTAATCATTTCCCATATTAAATAACATTTTCTCCCCCATATTAAAAATATTAAACCAATCGATGTTTTTAATATCAATTGATTTAATAGCATTTTAAGAAAATTTGGGAAGAAAAATGCAAATCCAATTATCTTCATGAATTATACAAGCTCCCCCTCAAATTAATGAGGGTGTACTTGAAACGTAAATTAAATACCTTTTAAACACAGGTGTAAGGTATTTATCACGTACAAAGATCATATATGATAATGTATTCACAAGATTAGCAATTTACGAGGTTGGACCTGAATGATGGAGAACATCATATGAAAGATTCACATGGTTCTTGTTCACGAATGTTGGTCGCCTCATCACGTCTGAAGTTATCTCTTGACTCTATGTGTACGATTGATATCGTTGTCTTGACACCAACATGTGAACTTGGCACCTTCGGCGTCAAAGATTCTGAATGATGGACAATTGCTCCCACTCAATTGTTGACCCGTGTTCTATTGAAAGAGCTGTAGTCACCGTTTTAGTAGTCGCATCGTCGAGTATGTAGATATCAATTGTAAGTTGCTACGGTTGGTGGAGATGATAACTTCATAAAAACAAGATTTCTCTTGTTTTAACAAATAAATGCACTGACACGTACATAAACTTGTGTTAGATTGTGTTGTTCCGTAAACACAATCCCTTACATGGTTATAAAATAAACCATGCCCGAGAAAAATTAATTCCCATTGTTGAGTCAATGCTTTCCGGTGAAATGCTTGACTTGAATATGAAAAGCGGGTTACTATCTGAAATAATAGCAAGCTATTTTGAGCATGTTTTAAAACATTTGAACTTCTGCTCGAACTTTATTTACAACCCCGTGTCATTATTTAATGACATTTCTAGTATCGTAAATATTATCGATTCCAGAAGACATGCTCTTTTTATCAAAACATTTTAGAACACACAATTTTGAAAGATTTAGAAAAAACCTTTTGAAAAATTCTCGAAAAATTGTGTTTAAAGTTTTGAAAACCAATTACTTGAGCTTAAGATGTTGAATATCTTACAAAACGAGCTCAAGTCCGAGAAGTTGTAAACTTCCCGTTGTGAGGATAAGTTTATCATGGGCGATAAACTTTCCTTTTAACTAAAGAACGAGTCCTAAGTTGACATTTACTTAGAAGTCGTTTTCATGAGCTTGAAAACTTTTGAATTTTTAACGTAAAGCTCATGACCGAGAAAGGTGAATTTCTCGTTAGGAGGAAAAGTTCTCTTATTTAAAAGATACACTTTCCTTGATGAGCTTAAAACCTGGAATGTTTTACTACAAGCTCATGACCGAGAAAAATTAATTTCCCGTTACGAGGATAAGTTATCATTAAAGATAAGCTTTCCTAAAATTAAAGTCCGAGTTACAGTCTGATATTTAACTGTAAGTCATTGTGCATGAGCTTAAAAACTTCGAATGTTTTTATTATTAGCTCATGCCCGAGAAAAATTAATTTCTCGTTGTAAGGATAAGTTTATCATCGGCGATATACTTTCCTTTTAATTGAAGAACGAGTTCTAAGTTGACATTTACTTAGAAGTCGTTTTCATGAGCTTGAAAAACTTTGAATGTTTTAACGTAAAGCTCATGACCGAGAATGATGAATTTCTCGTTAAGAAGAAAAGTTCTCTTATTTAAAAGATGTACTTTTCTTTATGAGCTTAAAACTTGGAATGTTTTAATACAAGCTCATGACCGAGAAAAATTAGTTTCTCGTTACAAGGATAAGCTATCTTTAAAGATAAGCTTTCCTAAAATTAAATTCCGAGTTACAGTCTGATATTTTAACTGTAAGTCATTGTGCATGAGCTTAAAAACTTCGAATGTTTATAATATTAGCTCATGCCCGAGAAAAATTAATTTCTTGTTGTAAGGATAAGTTTATCATCGGTGATAAACTTTCCTTTCTTTGAAGTCCGGGGCATAATCTGAAATATAATTATACGCCATTTACACGAGCTTAAAACTTTTGAATAGTTTTAATGTAAGCTCGTGTCCGAGAAAATTTAATTTCTCGTAAATGAGGATAAGTTTATCATCGGCGATAAACTTTCCTTTATTTGAAGATCGGGTCATCATCTGATATTTAATGATGAGCCTTACACACGAGCTTAAAACCTTGGAATGGTTTTAGGATAAGCTTGTGTCCAAGAAAACTTAATTTCTCGTTAAGAGGGTAAGTTATCGTTGCGTAGATAAACTTCCCTGTCTCTGAAGTCCGGGTCATCGTCTGTCATTTAACGAGGAGCCATTTACACGAGCTTAAAACCTTTGTATAGTTTAAATGTAAGCTCGTGTCCGAGAAAATTTAATTTCTCGTTTTGAGGGTAAGTTATCGTTGACGAGATAAACTTCCCTTTCTCTGAAGTTCGGGTCACATACTGTGATTTGAATGTAAGCCATTGTGCATGAGCTTAAAAACTTCGAATGTTTTTAATTTTAGCTCATGCCCGAGAAACTTAATTTCTCGTTGTTTGGATAAGTTTATCATCGACGATAAACTTTCCTTTCTTTGATGAACGAGTTACAGTCTGTGATGTGACTATAAGTCCTATACACGAGCTTAAAACCTTGGAATAGTTTTAATGTAAGCTCGTGTCCGAGAAAATTTAATTTCTCGTTTTGAGGATAAGTCATCATCGGGATGAACTTTCCTGTCGTTTGAGATCGAGTTACAGACTGTACTGTGACTGTAAGTCCTTGTGCATGAGCTTAAAAACTTTGAATGTTTTTAATTTTAGCTCATGCCCGAGAAAACTTAATTTCTCGTTATGAGGATAAGTTTATCATCGGCAATAAACATTCCTTTCTTTGATGAACGAGTTACAGACTGTAATGACTGTAAGTCATTTTGGTAAGCTTAACCATGAATCCCCTGAGACACTTGTTTCTCCGATATCTGCTTCTTCAGCAACCAAACTCTAAGAGTATTCTTAGTTGAACGGTATACAATGACTGGACCGCTTCGTTCTTTTAGAACATCAACTTTGGTACTTGCATTCTCATTAGGAATTTACATGCTTTGATATGGGTTAGCGATATCTATCTTAGAAGCAAGTGGAGGTTCACAGTTGTCTTTTCTTGTGCCAAAGGCGACCTAAGTGGATGATTCACTTGTCTTAGTTGGCAAACGTTTCCGTTTATAGAAAACCTTAAGTTCAGGCTTAAGTGATGTGTCATCCTCTTCAATTTCCTCCCTATCAGTCTTAGTAGAGTCGGATACTATCCTAGTTAAAGGGCAATCGTTTCCTACAAGAGTGAAAGTTCTACCAGTAGAGCGCCACATTTTACCAGCGGGTTTGATTTTAGCTACCCACTGGGATTTAAGTGTAGCACGGGAGTTCACCTCATTAAGTAATTTTTTGATACAAGAATCATGATTGGCTTTAAAGACACATTTCCTACATGTTTTACATGTAGCATATTTAATGTCCGAGTAGGATCTAGAATTCCTAGATGATTGATTGATGCTCCTAGGATGTGGCATGCTATGGTTAGCATTGTTAGGTAAACTAGGAGGCATTTGACTAGGTTTGAAATTCCTATCTCTTACTTGTGTCTTTTTCTTAGCCTCCCTTAGACCAAATGTATGGCGAACGTCATTTGAACTAGTTCGAGACGTGTTCTTTGGACTATGTCTAGGGAGACTAGAGGCAATCATGTGATTAGGTCTTGCTAAAGCTGTTTTGGTCACATTGGGCCTAGTTGCTGGAGTGACTGGTCTAGAAAGATGAACCAAATCAACTTGGGAGGCAAACCGCGGTCTCGAGGATTGTGGTCGCTCGAATATAAATGCAGTAGGTTGTCTAACGGACTGATTTGTAGGAGGTTTCCCCAAGATTGATGGTTTTTCAAGCTTAGTGTCCACACTATTTCCTTTAGATTTCCTTAATTCATTTCTCAAAGCAGCTATAGCAAAAACCTTTTCTTGAACCTGAGCCTTTAAAGTCTCATTCTCTTTGACTAATTTATCTTGGGATGCCAATTTAGATTTTAGCAACTTAATTTGTTTCAAAAGATTATCCTTTTCAGCTTTAGAATCTTGAACTGTTTGATCCAATTTTCGTTCAAGAACAACGTTTGACTTTTCAAGTTTTTCAAAATATGTTTCAAATTTGTCCGTTTTCTTGAAAAATTCTAATTTGGCATCCTCAAAATCTTTTGATTGTTGAGCTACAATCGTTTCGAGTTCTCTAATCTTGGAATCAGAAGCAGTTAAAGAAGCAGTTATAAGACAATTATCATGATGCTTAGCATTTTGAACACTTTCTCCCATTATGACTCACATCGGATGAATCAGAAGTGGTATTTCTATCACTCTTTTCCATCCCATGTTTGTCATAATTAGGTTCAGAATGCTCAATATGTGGCATTTCATCAGCATATACATCATAAACAACATTACATTGTACCATGTTTGTAGGCTCTTTGTCATAAACGGGTAAGGTGTCATCAAAAGAGATCTCGTGAACATTCCCTAACGTGCCACTGGTATCATGTTGTCCTCCTGATTTCGTGCTCTTTCCATCGTTAGGCGCCAAATTGTCAACCGTATGACCATTCTCCTCGTGCATCTGCATCATGGATTCTTGCACTCCATTATTATACGCTTGCTGAAGTCTGGATCTTTCATAAATCAAAGACGAAACCGATGTCATAAATTTCAACAGTGTATCACGGAAGTCGTTAACCTCATTATGTGTGTATTGAAGAAATGACCGGCATATCCCTGAATTGTCAAACTTGATGGTATTGAATTAGAGGAAAGGCGTAAGTTGTGTCACAAGAGCCTTATAAGCAAGTGCCGATGCAGAGTGATTAAAGTCTTCTTTTTGAAGTTGATCAGCAAGTTGGTGCAAGTTGAGGAATAGTGAATCGATGAATGTATAATGATTTTGACCAAAGAGTGTCACAAATTCTCTTCCTCCTTGAACCCATGCAATGGTCATAAGATGTGACTGAAGTAGTCGACATGAAATTATACTACTTTCTCTAGCTTTGCCTTGCATTAGATGCGATTCTCCCTCTTGAAACATCGAGTTCAACGATTCCATTGAAGTGCGATGAAGAATGACGTTAAGGATTATGATCGATGAAAAATCCGTTTGCAATTTTAAATAATAATACCCGATCAAATTTGTAGCCACTAAAATTCAAAATTAGCTATTTTTCTTGGCTTTGTCGAAATAACTTTTGTCACTTTGTGTCGATATTTTTGTCTTCAAATCCGGTCACCTTTTTCCCGACTTTTTGTCAAATTTATATCCGATTTTAACTAAATACAAACCAATTTAGACGATATCTCAAATACTAGTTAAACTAGAAACCAACAGCTTCAAACAAAAAATTCGTGGCCTATCATACTTGTTCGAAATCCTGATCCCTCACCAAGTAACTTTGGATTAAGTATGGGACAACATTTAGAAAAATAAAAAAACCCCAATCTGAAGACTTATCAAAAACTAAGATAAAGATATTTAAGTGACCTAACCCTAAATGATCTCACAAAAATATTACACCAACCTTTTTCTCCTTTCTATCACACGTGGCTCAAGAAGAAAAAACATGGCTTGTGAAACGAAATGGACTTTGGTTTCTCCGTCTGACACTAAATAAATATAAACAGTATATAACCAATACTGAAATCATTGAAGTCTCTCAGTCAACATAATTTTCCCTTCTTTGAAACCTCCGCCCTATTACTTTTCTTCCCAAACCAACCAATCAATCTAAACCAAATTTCTTTCTTTAATTCAAACGGAGAGCTCAACTATGTTTCTTATCTTACTAATCAATCTCAATCCCAAAAAAAATAAAACGAAATCACCAAACTACTTCGATAAAGAAACCCCCTTTTGAAAGTTAACAACTCGTCATCATTGAATCGCAAGAAGGTGTCACGAACCACGAAGATAAATCTTCAAGATCCCAAATAAAGAGGGTCTCGGGTAGGTTTTTATTGTTGTGTTTAATTTTTGGTGGTTGGATCGATGAAGGTTTGTGTGGGTCTAATGAGTGTTTGTGATGTGATGGAGTCGAGAATGAGGGTGTTTGAGTTTGAGTCTAGGTTTGTGAATCTGAGTCGAATTGGAGTCGAGTAGTGTTGGATTGAGTCGAGTCTTTAGAGAGTGAGTCGGTGTTGTTGGTCGAGAGTTGGTGTGAGTCGGTGTTGTTAGTGTGGTGGCTGTTGGGTTTGTGTATGTGTTGTGGTCAGAGTACTGTTGAGTTTTTACTGTTGGGTTTGTGTACTGTTGAGTTTGTGTATGTGTTGTACTCTTGGGTTTGTGTATGTGTTGGGTTTGTGTATGTGTTGTGGTCGAGTTTGAGTGTGTTAGTGTGTTGTCGAGAGTCAGAGTACTGTTGAGTTTGAGTGTTGTGGTCGATGAGTCAGATGGGCTGTTGAGGTTGTGAGTGGTGAGTTTAGTGGTTGTGTTCGAGTCAAGTGTTGGAGTCGTGATGAGACGAGGGTGTTGGTTTGACCGAGGGATGTTGGTCGAGAGAAGAGTTAGGTGTTGTTCAGTATTGGTCGAGTCTTGTTTTGGTCTTGAGTCAAATCTTTTGTCAAATTTTAATTAGAGAGTCAAGTCATAAATATTGAGTTCACATCTCATCGCAACACTAACATACATCCATCACAATATATATCGTTTCCCATCGCAATACCTAAACTCCATCGCAATATCTTAATTTTCACTATGCCATCGCAATATAGACAAACCATCGAAAATGTCCCCCTATCGGAATGTCCCTCTATCGGAATGACCCTCTATCGAAATACCCTTCTATCGGAATGTCTACTGGTATCGGAATAAGATACTGTCGGAATCCCTGATCGCAATATGGCTAATAAGATTTGGACAGAGTAACGTTTCAATAAACCTTAAAACCGTCGCAATCCACAATCGCAATGAGCGATCGCAATAAGCGTCGGAATAAGGGATCTGAATACTGGTGATCGCAAAGTAAAACCCTAGGGTGTCACACCCCAACATGGCGGAATATGGGGCGCGACGTATGTATATCATCACAACATGGCGTGTCTATAGAGATAACTAAATGAAATGGAAATTTCATAAAATGGTGACACAAATGTCATGACAATATTTCCACAAACAAATGCAGGAGTCTAGGCAAGTAGGTAACAGTCCTACCTCTTACCCAAGACAAACAATTACCACAAACAAAACATCATAAAGGTGTCCACAAAGTATCACTTATTCAAAACACACAGAAATAAACTAAGAAGGAACGGGGATCTCCTTCTAAATGCAATCCTAATGCCTCCAAAACTAGCCACTTCTATTCTCAAGCTTAACCACACTCTCACCTGAAAGAGACACTAAAACACGTCAACATAAAGTTGGTGAGATTCATAGGTTTAGAATCCAACGCCAAAATCAAACCATAAGCTGTGAATAATAACCAAATTTAAGAACATATGGACAATGTGATACAAACATGCATTAACAACTAATATTCAAGATTTAACAAACCAAACCAAATCCAAGGCTCCCAGCCTTACCAAACACGATGGTACCATAGGCACCCATACACCTATGTACCAATCCCAAGGCCCCGCCTTGTCATTATCCATTGGTCCCATAGATGCTCACACATCTATGTACCTCCCCAAGGCCCCTCCTTGTCAACATCCCCTTGGTACCAAGTCAAATCACAAAACAAACATGAATCAATTAGAAGTTAATCACATAAGTACACTGATGTAGTGGTTTTGTATACCTTTTTAGGAAAAGAGGCAACAAAGTAGTGGTAAGCGTTAAGTGTCGGTTTAGGAAAACCAAGCACTTATGACCCTTAAGAAATGTGAGTTCGTTCTCTCGAGGAGGCACGTGTGTTGTGTAATGAATTGATTTGATTGATGATTTTATTAAGAAGAAAAGAGAAGAGAAAATGACGAAGACGAAAAAAAATAAAAATAAGCAAAAACTACTACTAGAAAGTTAAGACGTAGAAACGTAAAAAAAAACACAAAAATTAAAATTCTAACCTAAAAATTACTAAAAATCCACAATAATATTCTAAGAGTTTACAAAAAATCCAAACTTGCTAAAACCTTTTAATTAATTAAATAATGACTTTTTAATGCTAATTAAAGCCCTAAAAATCACTTATAATTATTAAAAAGCCCTAAACAAGATTTTATAGTTTGTAAACCTCAAAAATGACCTAATTAAGCTAAAAACTATTTTTAAAAGTTTTAAAACCAAATTAAACTATTTTTAAACTCCTAAAAACTATTAAAATCTATTAAATCTTAAATAATTCTAGAAAATAATTGAAAAGCCTAAAAATTAATTGGAAAGTGACAAAGTTCCTAATTTAATGTCCTTAACCTAGGAAAAATGAAAAAAAGTAGAAAAAACAACTTTGAATTTTTACTAATTAAATAATATTAAAATATTCTAAAAAATTAAAAGTTTATGAGTAAATTCTAAAAAATTACCAAAAATCCTAAATATTCTAACTAAGATAAAAATGCAATTAAAATTTTCTAAAACCTATTTATTAATTTTATATTAATTTTTAAAGTTGTCTAAAAACCCTAAAATCAAATAAAATTAAAAATAAAAGTTTTTGAAAATGTTTTGGGCTATAAACCTCAAGTTATAAATTAAAACCTAAAAACTATTTTTTTGGATTTTTAAAATACTTTTTACTATTTTTAATTCACTTTCTAAAAGTAAATCTAAAAATAATCCTAATAAATAAATTAATAGTGGGAAAAATAAACTTTTTAAACAGAAAAATCTAAAATGACAATAGAAGCCTAGGAAAAATAAGCTAAACCAAATAAGCTTAATAAATAAGCTGAAAAAGACTAAATAAGCTACGGCTTATTTAAATAAGCACAAAACCAAAACTGCTTAAGTATTTATGGAATGCAACCTTGGTCAGTAAAAGACCCAAGGGCGCATTGGTTAGCACGTTGTGTTGTGAGGAGGAAGGCGCAGGTTCGAGTCCTGGCCAGTCCTTTGTGATAATTTTTTTTTTCTTTTTAGCTTTTGGAAACACAATCCAGGGACCTTTTTATCCACAAAACACAAACACAATTCCAAAATTATCTTAGATTAAGCCAGATTTGAATAAAAACGTGCCCAGGTTACTTGTTTATGAACACAAGAACAAAAGTGAATTCCTTCACTTGTGCAAACAGTCCAAGAGGACTTGGACTTTGGATTTTGGTGATGCTTTTGATTGGACAAAGGCACCCCTATACTCTGTGGAGTATATGGAGTCAAGATATGCACAAAACAAGCAAGATCTATAGCACACAAATCACACAAATGCAAAAAAATAGGTTGCTGATGAACCTAGTACTAGGCTGTGATGAACAAAATGCTTCCTACAAGCTCAAAAGTGAATTTTAACTCCTAAAAACTTGCAAACAAAGTGATGTCATGGCATACCAGCAACTCACAAGCCTAGAAATTACTTAAACCTAGCATATGATCAAGATTGGTGGAAAAATTTCACATAAACATGCACAAATAGGCAGTGACTGATTTTTTACCACTTGTTCATATTTCAAGCATGCATTATGATTTAAAACTCCTCCAAACTGACACTCAATACTAACATACAACCTAACAACTCCTAATGAGTTAGTTTAATCAGGTTATACCCCAAAGTTAAACCTTTTTTCCTGATTTAACCACTTATCCAAACACTCCTTTAAACATAGATTAGAAATTTTTCAAGGCACAACCTATCAAATCAACTCTAAACCGATTTTAATCAGTCCTATCATGCATCTTACACCCTTAATAACTCACATCAAACCAACAAACATGCAATCAAGCAACCTTTCACAATTAGCATGCACAATCAAAACTGACTGAAAACTGAAAAAAATAAAGCAAGGATTTTACCTTGTTGGGCCTACATCCAGGCCCAACAGTGACTGAATGTCACCTCCTATAGACCCGGGTCTATGCAGGACCTTGGTCAAACAATCAACAATGAAAACCTGCAAAAAGAAAATGAAAACACAAGCTACACAATATCTGATTTTTCCTTCTTTCTGAAACCTTTTTCAAACTCTTTTCAAAATCTTTCCAATACTTTTTCTTTCAAAAACACCTTAAACAACCAACTTACAAACCTGCTAACCAAATTTTGAAACAAGGATTTACCAAAATCCACCAACTTTCAGAAACTTTTCTGAAAATCCCAAACACAAACTGTTTGAGATAAGAATTTAAATGGAACTCAGATTGATTTCATAAATTAAATACCAACTTTCTAAATGACAAAAAGGAATTACAATTTCAAAAATTTACCAACTTTTATAACTTAAAAAAGGGATTACAATAAATTTTGAAATCAAAAATCTGAAACAAAGGGATATGCACAACCTGCATTCTCCTTTTATAAGCTAACTAGGAACCTTCTAGTGCTACTAAAACCCTAGTTAATGAAATCCCTAACATGCCCTTGGAATTTGACTGAAATTGGTCAAAAATAGTCACATGTGATTCTGATGGAGTGACAGCTGTTGTTGTTGATCATGAGACGTTCAAATGGTCTTGGGGACCAAGTAATGCAATCCTGAACGTTAATCCTGTCCCTTTGGGGTTTTGTGAAGAAAGGGACGTTTGGGGGGAATCTTGGGGGGTCACATGGGTTGAGTGGTGGATGGTTTTTCATGTGGGTTTAGGTGAGAAAGGGTTTAATCAACAATCTGGAAAACAAGAAGCAAAAACCCTTTGTTTTTGGCTTAATTGTACCTGGGGGTTTATAGGGTTTATATGGGATTATAGGGTGATTAGATCCAAATTGGGGGTAATTGCTTTTAAATTTAGTGTTAAGAGGGAAATTTAAAACACTGGTTTAATAAGTTAAGTAGTGTGAGTGGAAAGGGGACGTGGAGGGTGAGATGAGGCGGGGGATTGTGATTGGTGGTGGAGGGTGACATGGCAGTTTAATAGGCTGGGGTGAGTTTGGGTGTCTTGGCAGTTTGGCCCCCCCCCATGTTTCATACTCCTTTCTCTTCACATAAAAATAGCAACAACGCCCATTTAACCTTTAACAACTTTTGCACACTTGCTGAAAATGGCCCAAATACTTTTCAATCTTGAACAAGGACTTCAAATGCAGTTTCTTCATTCTTCAAGGACTGAACTTGTATAGTCTTCAAACTTTAAGGACCATTCTTGTACAATTGACATTTGGAGGGTCATTTGTGACAAGTTCTTCAAAGATGAGGGACTAAAGTTGCCAATCTTCAATTCTTCAAGGGCATTTTTGCAAAATTCCAAACTTGGGCCCGGTTCATTGTGCGGCTTCGTTTCCCGTGTTCGTTTTTGAATGATTCTTGTGATCTTTTGCCATTTCCTCAATATCCGTACCTAAAAATACACAAGTAACAAACACGAGCATATATTTGGTATATTTAATGACATTTTATGCATTTTAAGCCCAATTTGGACGATGAGACCATGTATAAAAGCAGTCTCATCATACAAACAACTCCATCACCAATCATAAAACATTCACAACAACAATTTACAAAACCATAACGAGTGTCTCTCCCATCCCATCTGGAAGTCAAAATCATTAAAAGATATGGGACTATGAAACTCACCTGATTGAGCTTCTCTAAAAATCCGCGCACTACCAAAAAGCTAACAAACAAAAGCACACAATCATAACATGAACCAAACACTAAAATGGCTCATCAACCTATGATGGACATCTAGCCTTCTCCTATATATGTTACTCATTCATATGTTCTAAACACCCCATTATCCTTCCCTAACAAGTCCTTAACTTGGTTAAGTTTGATACCTATCCCGTTCATATTTTACACAAAACAGTCCCAACTTTTAGGTCTCCAAACTATAAGCCAAACACCCACCTAACCACACCCATGATCTCTGTAAAGGAAAATCTATGCCCTTAAATATGTTAGCTAACTCCTCCCCTTTGCCCCAACCTTAAAGCTACTGTTAAGGCCACGATATATATATATATATATATATACTTTTGTCTATCTGGATTTTACTGATTTTGAACATACAAAAATTTTGTTATGATTAGGGGGTCTTACCCTAACCCATTTGCTTATCCACCCTTAAGGTATCTTATTTAATATATAAACCAACACCCATGCTAATTAGAGGGCTCAAGTGTACTCCTAAGTACCCCAATCACCTTATAACATTAAATTAAACTCGACTGATTTCAAAACTGTTTTGACCTCCGACTGTTGTAACCTGTTTTTGACCCACCTCCCAACCACCAATTTAGTTCTCGTTTCTTGCATTTGAAATCCACTTAAATTACCTATTCAGGGATGCTTGGATCGCAAGATAAGAGTTTGTAAAACTCTAGATATGATCAAAACAAGTGACTCAAAAATCTGCCCAGTTTTTAAAAACGAATTTAAACATGATTAAACCCTAATTAACATCACTAATAATCACCAATCATTATCCTAATCATGTTAATTGTTATAAAACCCCTAAGTACAGATCTATTAAGAACTCTAATCCATCATATAAATTTATTACATAAAACTTGAAGCCTTAATGCTATAAAACAAGAAAACTATAAGAATTAAATCAAGATTTTTACCTCAAATCTTCAAGAAAATTATTTTTGATGAATCCCTAAATTAGGGCTTGTAAAAATTCGGCCAAAAGGGGAGAAAATTAATGAAAAACTGATTTTTGTGATATAAACATGGTATTTATATGTTTTATTAAAAAGGCTTTTCCAAATTGGGCTCAAGTTGGGTCTTTTGGCCCATTATACTTTATTTTTCTTTTCTAGTCGGTTTAAAACCCGATTCATATAATTTTTTTTATTTTTTTCTTTTTAAGACTTATTAATATTTTATTAATAATACCTTAAGTTACCTTAATTTATTTCAGCTCCTAAAACCTCAAAACCGTAAAACTAGTCAATTTACGCGTATACCGTAAAAAATGTAAAATATACAGTTTTAAAAAAAACTCTTGAATTTTGAAATAAACTTTTAAACTAAGTCCTAAATGACTTAAAACCATCCCAAAAAATACTCCCATGACTAAACATCTTAACCGAGACCTCTAAATGCTAAACCCCAAATCGTAAAACAAAATATGATTTACTATAATACTTATACGTATACGTAAACACCAAAATAACACCATTTCATTTCATAGTCACCAATTTGTGACCTCATGAACATGAAATAACCGTTCCTCGACTTACTTATGAGTACCATATACCCATAAACGATGCCCACAACAACTTCGTTCACGCAAAATAAACATGTAAACACACAAAACACATAGTCACACATAAAATAACCTAAAAATAAGACCGAGTGACGAACCTCAAAACTACGGTTGTCACATCACTCCCTCCTAATTGAAATCTCGTCCCGAGATTTATTCCTTAGGATCGTCATTATCAAATAGCTGAGGATACTTGCTCCTTATAAATCCTTCCCGTTCCTACGTGAACTCTAGTCTACGTTCCAAATTCCATCTTACCATAACTACGGTATATTACCCTTTTTTCCAACGTCTTAGCTTCACGACCCAAAATCTCTACCGGCCCTTCGATGAAACGAAGACTCGTATCGATACTAATATCATCTAACGGTACTTGTAAGTCAGTTCTTGCTAAGCCCTTCCTCAAGTTTGATACATGAAATACATCATGCACACTACTCAATTCCTCCGGTAATCCTCAACCTGTACGCCACTAGCCCAATCCTTTCAAGGATTTTAAATGGACCCACAAATCTAGGTGTTAACTTCCCTTTCTTTCCAAACCACATCACTCCTTTCCATGGTGAAACCTCTAGCATAACCTTACCTCCAATCTTAAATCCCAACGGCTTATGCCTCTCGTCCGCACAGCTCTCTTGTCGGTTCTTTGCTATTTTCAACCTCTACTTAGTCACTGCCACCACCTCCATAGTTTTCCGATCCACCTCCGGTCCAATACGTTGGCCGCTTCTAACTTCATCCCATTGTAACGGCGATCCACCTCATCTCCTATGAATTAACTCCAGCAGTTTCTACTACAATTCCTATCACCATACCTAACGGCTTCTATCCTCTACGGATTTTCCATCATTCAGAAGTTCTCCCAACCTTAAACACATCCAATGGTATATGCAGGATTGCATAACCAAAAGCTTCCCATAATATTCACAAGAAACATGTCATAACCACCACCTCATCCTTTCTTTCCCATGCTCGGCACCAAGTAACTAACCATTCTTCATACTAACATGTGTTACACCTTTTCTCTAGGTGGACGTTCCATTCTTCGTGACTACTAACCTCTTGCTCTAACGGTTTCTTTTTAATATCACCCCACTATCTTCACAACCTCTTTCTCCCTCGAATCATTCTTCCTCCATACTAATTTTCGCTTGTCTCTCCACAATCTTAATTTCCATACCATCTTATATCCCGTCTTCAGCCTATAATTTAGGTGTTTCCTCCTTTATTCCTTACATCCTCATCAATGGGGAATATGCCCCTCTCACCGGTGACTCTCTCTTTGTAGGAGAATTCTTCCTAATATAATGCGTTCTCCAACTATCTCCAAATCTCACGCCAATGCTCTAGGCGTCTTTCTCAATTACCCCTATAGTATACTCATACCAAACATTAGTCTATCAACGGTATACTACGCTTGCTTCCCATCGTTTCTTCCCTTGCCATAATCCTTCATAAGGCATTCCATACATATTAGGCTAACTTTTACGCAAAACCCTCTATTCCATCACATCCGTACGCAATCCTTCCAACTTCTCAACTACGTGACTTCTCATTCCTCTTGAAATATGAGATGAATTAGTCAGTCTATCGACTATCACCTAACTCTCGTCGTAATTATTCCTCCACCCCATTATGTATCCCTTTCACCAACTTCGTTCTTACATCGCCCTTTATAAGCTACTCCTATCTATGTAGGAAGTATATTCTACGTCCTTTTTCTCCATATGATTGTCCAAGCCACCCTAATACGTCATCCATATAGTTCAAGTTCGTCTCAGCTTCACTTCATTCTTCTTATTCCATGTCTCATCAACCATGCTTGCCTTTCCTAGATGGTACTTGGCCTTTCAATTTTCTTTCATCACTTAACTCCACCCATCACCTTTTCCAAATGTTCAATCAAGATGATTAAATATGTGTTGGAGACGTTCATGATCTGTATAGATCATTCTCTACGTCTCGTACCCTAAATGCCTCTAGCATTCTAGGCAGATATAACAATCCAGCTCCACTAACTAAGTCTATCTAGTTCTTCCAAATCTTTAGTTCCCACAACGTATAAACAACCACCTTTCCTTGTCGTTCTCGTATACATCCAGATCCTTGCTCCACGTATCGTCATGCTTCGCGAATTCATCCAGTCCTTCCGATAATTCCAAGATCTTCTCATTATCCAATCCACCTCTTCAGCCTCCAAAATGCTTATTCACCCTTCTTCACTTTGCCCCTTGTTGTTTCCAAGATATGCCATCATCTCTGACTACTCGTCCTGGCCAACTTAATCCTAAAACTCACACTTGAAAATCTCACATATAATTCCTTTTCCTAACAACTCCAAAACCAACTCATAATTCGCCTCACTCTCCTTCTTAGATTTGATAAATCAAGATGTCGTCGGTGCTCCCGATGACAACTCGTTTATATATTGTCATGCACCCCTGGTTCATTGACTCCATGAAAACTGCTAGCGCCTCGCCGAAGCCAAAATCATAACCATAAACCCAAAGAGTTCATACAACATCCTTAGCAGTTTCAACTACGTCCTCCTTGCACCCTCTCTTAGAAGCAATACGAATAAATTTCTACCTCGTTCTACTCGCGAAAATCTACATGTATTCTAAAAGACCACTACTTCCTCTTATCAGACCACTCAACCGCTTTTCACAGCCAATCTACTACTAAGCAACTCAAGTTTTACCTTGCATCCGTTGCAATTTCTAACAACTCTTGCTCTTAAAATCATTCCATCAACAATTTCCTTGGAAAGGCACTAACTACAACTCCTCTCACTTCTCCTACTTGCTCTATTTATGGTTCTACCTCACAGTAATAGGCAAACCTACTAAATCTCAGGAAATTTTCGGAAAACTTACATGCCTTACGAACAATCATAAATACCTTTGAGGTATTATATCCCCTTCCAACACTCTCTATGGCGCGTTACTTGTGCCAATATCCATACATTATACAAATCTCTATTCATCTCCCTTGGCGCTCCTAAGAGACCTCATGACCACATTAGTTCGTCTACGAACTTTTAACTCTTTCATCCCCACTAAGGGCATTCCGACCATTCTCTCAGGGCCACCTACTTAACCGTGTAGGCGCGACCAAGTCTTTCATATGTCTACCTCAACGCTCCCAATCACTACGAACCCAAAACTATATCCGGAATCCACTATATACGATCAACGAATCAAACCCACGAATAACTAACGACATTTCACGTGCACGAGTTAAAACAGACCAACACCACGAAAACAAAAAAGGAAAACTCAAACATGTACCAATTCAAATGACTCATGACAACGAAAAATGATCCAAGAAACACTTAATGGCAACCAAAACATCTTATGCCCCGCGACATATTATTTAAACCGTGCACAGGATCGACTTTTCCAAAAGAATATATTTTTTTCTTTCCTCACCACATCTATGTGACTCAAACAATCTACAAACAACCTTCTAGACGATCTCAAAACTCAACTCAGAGACTAGGTATCCCGTGTATCCCAAATCATAAAAAAACTACTATTCAAAACTCAACCTTGAACCCGTCACTTGTACCAAAATTTCGATCAAGCTACTGACACCCCATGACTATACATACCAAATATTTGAGAAGTATATTCCTAGTACATAGTTTTAGGCTTTTGAATCACCCAAAAAGCTTTAAAAACAAACAAGTTATGACCAAAACAGTTTTATACTAGTTGTTTTTTGAAAAAACTAAAGAATCCTCTTAGTAATTAACGTAATCCTTTTTAGATGAAAAGAAATAAATGTATGTGAAATTTTCATGAACTTTGTTTAGTCTTGCATAAATAATTATAAATGACGTATATTGATTAAGCTCACTTATATAAACTATTTAAGTAGAAAGAAATTTTATTTCGCTTTATTATAAAGAAAGTCTTTTAGAATTTGAAATAAATAAGTGTTGATTAAAAAAAAATCTTATGTTACATCTTGTTTCAAGCACGACTCCAACACCTTACCCTTATTTTACCGAATACAACCAACTATCTAACTCTATAGTAAATTTCCAAGTCTTTTTTTTTCAATATATACCGACCAAAAGAAATGTAAGACCCAACACAAAAGATTTCATTATCCCAAAATAAATCCCAAGTTATTTCAATAGACTTAAAACCAAGAACACCATTCTAAAACGTACACGTAAAATACGAAACTCAAAGAATAGGCTACAACGGAGGTTGAATATCTAAACAGAAGCGAGCTAGCCACCCTCCTAAGGATACAATCGATAATTGCAAGGGATCATACATATGTAGGCATATCGGGATACATATATTTAATCCGTCCAACATCTACTATACAAGCATGTATTAACCTTCTTTCATGCAATCATACTTAGGAATCAATTGAAGTTGTGGTACTTGTATAACTATGTTGGCCACCATACTTATACAATTACCCTTTCCCCAATGCACTCCCTCCTATGATGACACTTATAAGAATTAATACAACACATAACACATATATCCATCTACTCACATAAGCTCATAACCACATAACCAATAAAGTCCAAAACTACATCCATTAAAATAATATAGTCAAACTATTGGAATACATAAATCCATAGTCTAGCTAAAACAGCATAGACTAAATCCAAAACGAAAACATAATCAGTTATAAGTCATGTCGCCCATAAGAGTGGAAATAGCTTAAAATCCTTCATATCCACCTACTCCTAATAACTCGAACCACCACATGATTCTTAGGGAACATGACTTAAACATCAAAAGAAAAATACTATACCACATGTATATAAAATAACTTAACAAAAGATAGAAACTACCATGTACCAAATTATGTACTATAATGTACAATTTAAGCAAAAAAAACAATGACTAGCGTGGATGATTATGGTTCAACCTGCACTAGTCACAACCAAAAGAAAATAACATGTGGCTAAGTATGAACTACTATGGTTCAACCCATACTAGTCAAAACTTAACAAACATCGCAAGTAAAAACCAATAACATCCAGAAACCTTTAATTAATATAAAATGCACACATACTCCTATGACGCCTATATGCAGAGACCCTTAAGCTATAGACTAGGTTACTAGACTAGGCAACCTAATTCTCTATAACCATTGTCTCTGATACCATTCTGTCACACCCCAACATGGAGGAATATGGGGCGCGACGTATGTATATCATCACAACATGGCGTGTCTATAGAGATAACTAAATGAAATGGAAATGTCATAAAATAGTGACATAAATGTCATGAAAATATCTTCACAAAAAATGCAGGAGTCTAGGCAAGTAGGTAACAGTCCTACCTCTTACCCAAGACAAACAATTACCACAAACAAAACATCATACAGGTGTCCACAAAGTATCACTTATTCAAAAAACATAGAAATAAACTAAGAAGGAACGGGGATCTCCTTCTAAATGCAATCCTAATGCCTCCAAAACTAGCCACTCAAGCTTAACCACACTCTCACCTGAAAGAGACACTAAAACACGTCAACATAAAGTTGGTGAGAGTCATAGGTTTAGACTCCAACACCAAAATCAAACCATAACCTGTGAATAATAACCAAATTTAAGAACATATGGACAATGTGATACAAACATGCATTAACAACTAATATTCAAGATTTAACAAACCAAACCAAATCCAAGGCTCCCAGCCTTACCAAACACCATGGTACCATACGCGCCCATACACCTATGTACCAATCCCAAGGCCCACCTTGTCATTATCCATTGGTCCCATAGATGCTCACACATCTATGTACCTCCCCAAGGCCTCGCCTTGTCAACATCCCCTTGGTACCAAGTCAAATCACAAAATAATCATGAATCAATTAGCAGTTAATCACATAAGTACACACAAGTCCATCACCAATCATAAAACATTCACATCAACAATTTACAAAACCATAACGAGTTTCTCTCCTATCCAATCTGGAAGTCAAAATCATTAAAAGATATGGGACTATGAAACTCACCAGATTGAGCTTCTCCAAAAATCCGCGCACTAGCAAAAAGAGAACTAACAAAAGCACACAATCAAAACATGAACCAAACACTAAAATGGCTCATTAACCTATGATGGACATCTATCCTTCTCCCATATATGTCCCTCATTCATATATTCTAAACACCCCATTACCCTTCCCTAACAAGTCCTTAACTTGGTTAAGTTTGATACCTACCCCGTTCATATTTTACACAAAACAGTCCCAACTTTTAGGTCTCCAAACTATAAGCCAAACGCCCACCCAACCATACGCATGATCTCTGTAAAGGAAACCATATGCCCTTACATATGTTAGCTAACTGCTCCCCTTTGCCCCAACCTTAAAGTTATTGTTAAGGCCCTGATATATATATATATATATATACTTTTGTCTATCCAGATTTTACTGATTTTGAACATACAAAAAGTTTGTTATGATTAGGGGGTCTTACCCTAACCCATTTGCTTAGCCACCCTTCAGGTCTCTTATTTAATATATAAACCAACACCCATAATCATTAGAGGGCTCAAGTGTACTCCTAAGTACCCTAATCACCATAAAACATTAAATTAAACCCGACTGATTTCAAAACTGTTTTGACCTTTGACTGTTGTAACCTGTTTTTAACCCACCTACCGACCTCCAATTTAGTTCTAGTTTCTTAAATTTGAAATCCACTTCAATTACCTATTCAGGGATGCTTGGATCGCAAAATAAGAGTTTGTAGAACTCAAGATATGATCAAAACAAGTGACTCAAACATCTGCCCAGTTTTTAAAAACGAATTTAAACATGATTAAACCCTACTTAACATCACTAATAATCACCAATCATTATCCTAATCATGTTAATTGTTATAAAACCCCCAATTACAGATCTATTAAGAACTCTAATCCATCATATAAATTGATTACATAAAACTTGAAGCCTTAATGCTATAAAACAAGAAAACTATAAGAAATAAATCAAGATTTTTACCTGAAATCTTCAAGAAAATTATTTTTGATGAATCCCTAAATTAGGGCTTGTAAAAATTCGGCCAAAAGGGGAGAAAATTAATGAAAAACAGATTTTTGTGATATAAACATGGTATTTATATGTTTTATTAAAAAGGCTTTTCCAAATTGGGCTCAAGTTGGGTCTTTTGGCCCATTATCCTTTCTTTTTCTTTTCTAGTCGGTTTAAAACCCGATTCATATATTTTTTTAAGACTTATTAATATATTATTAATAATACCTTAAGTTACCTTAATTTATTTCAGCTCCTAAAACCTCAAAACCGTAAAACTAATCAATTTACGCGTATACCGTAAAAAAACGTAAAATATACAGTTTTAAAAAAACTCTTGAATTTTGAAATAAACTTTTAAACTAAGTCCTAAATGACTTAAAACCATCCCGAAAAATACTACCATGACTAAAGACCTTACCCGAGACCTCTAAATGCTAAACCCCAAATCGTAAAAAAAATACGATTTACTATAATACTTATACGTATACGTAAACACCAAAATAACACCATTTCATTTCATAGTCACCAATTTGTGACCTCATGAACATGAAATAACCGTTCCTCGATTTACTTATGAGTACCATATACCCATAAACGATGACCACACCAACTTCGTTCACGCAAAATAAACATGTAAACACACAAAACACATAGTCACACATAAAATAACCTAAAAATAAGACCGAGTGACGAACCTCAAAACCACGGATGTCACATAGGGTTATTGCGATCGGAATGTACAAACCTGGTCCTTTCCGATTAAGTATAGATCGTAAATTTCAAACCTTTGAGACAAAAGTGATGAACGGATAAAGCTGATGTAGTACAGTAGACAACACTTAAAAAACTGACAAAAGTTGATAAATAAAAAATCAAGAGGAGATCGAGACCAAAAAGTGATGACTTGAATGTTGATGGAGACAAAAAAAACTGATACCAGAATTGAGACAAAATGATTATACGAGACAAAACAAAAATAAAAAAGGTATAAAAAATTGATGAAAAGTTGATGAAGAGTGTTATTTTATAAGAAATTTTGACCACTAGAAAATTGATTAGACAAAACTTTTGACCAATAAAAATTGATTAGACAAATTGGTTAGACAAAGAAAAATCAATATCTTTAAATTTTGACCCAATTGTAAAAGTTATACCAAATCAATAGATTAAAATTATACCGGATACGAAACCAAAGAAAAATAAAAAGAACAAAATAAAAAAATAAAAAATTTGACCAATAAATCAATAGATAAAACACGCAAATCCTAAGATTTAACCATGGCTCTTGATACCAATTGTAGGTCTATGATTTCTTAGGATTAAGAAAGTTATGATTAATCTATTGAGATGGATGGGAAATGGAAGAACTTAGAAAGAGAAAGAAGAGAGAGAAAGGAGAGAAAGAGAAGAATGGTTGATTAAGTGAATGTGTGTGAAATAACAAAGTGACCAACCCCTCCTAACATGCTAGGAGGGGGTATATATAGCCCACCCTACATGTGGTCTATATGGGCTATATGGATTACATATAGGATCACGAGCCCATTACTTGAATATATCTTTAGAGTGACCGATCCTTTCTAAATACGTAAAAACGTATTTCCAACAACACATGATCCCCACACAACATTTTTATCATCATATATCATCATATACATATACATTAGGAAAGAAAAAACATTTTACATTTACAAAAATAACAATGAAAACGGTAAGGATGATCTTGTTTACCAACCAAGATTATAACTTGACTTTGGATGACTACACTTTGAGGGACACCAAAACTATCTTCAAGATCACCTTTCACCCAGAACTCTTGTTGAAAAATCATCCCTTGGACACAAGCAAATCACCTCCTTGGATGTTAAAATGACCACCAATCAACAAAGCTTCAAGAGTTTTCCATCATTTGTGTGAATAACAGAAGATTTTGATGGTTAAAATTGATCAAATGGGGTGTTTGTTCTTGAGTTTGGATGGCAAAGAGGAAGGGGTGAGAGGATTTGTGGTGGTTTGCATGTGTTGGAATGAATAAATGGTTTGAGTGTTTAGTGGTTTTGATGTCTTAGCTAGTTTGCTAAGATAGCAAGACAAGTGTACAACTTGTTATTTACAAGTTGACACCTCAAGGGGTGTGGTGTCTGATGTTTAGCCGTCCCATGAGTGGGGTGAGGCAAAACTTGTTTTGTCTCATCCCACTAATTTACGGGTACTCCTCGATTCTAGTTTCCTCGATTTACGTGCCCTCGGGTCGTTTTACGAAAAACGTTTTTATAAATTATGAATCAACGGCACAAAACGAATCTAATAAAAATTGTCTCATCAAAAAGGGAGTTCAAAAATGTAAATACGTAATCCTAGGGTTTCCGGTTTAGTCGTAAAGGACGTTAAATTATGCACGTAAGCCCAAATTTAAATCCGTAAATTGTGAGTTCATCAACCAACACAAAAATAAGTTTCAAAATAATATACGAGAAAATAATTTACTACCTGAAAATGTTAGATTGTCACAGCTTTTCCTCCTAAAAGGGATCAACGTCCTCGTGATCCATTTCATTTTGATGTCCGTTTCTTATTGAAATCAAATAGGTGCGGATATTTCTTCCACATTTCATCCTCTCGTTCCCAAGTAAATTCCGGTCCATGCTTTGAATTCCATCGGATTTTGACGATAGGTATCCGACTTTGTTTCAGTTGCTTTACCTCACGATCCATAACCTCTATGGTTTCTTCGATAAAATGCAACTTCTCATCAATTCGGACCTTATCCAACGAAATTTTCTCATCACTCACTGCTAAACATTTCTTCAGATTAGATACATGGAATGTGTTGTGAACACCATGAAGTTCTTGGGGTAACTCTAGTTTGTAAGCCACCGGACCTACTCTAGATAAAATCTTAAAGGGTCCAATGTAGCGGGGATTCAATTTCCCTCGCTTTCCAAATCTTATGACGCCTTTCCATTGCGATCTCGGTCACCCACTTATAACTCCATCGGTTTTCGCCGCACATCCGCGTAACTTTTCTGTCTACTACAGGCAGTCAACAGCCTATTCTTAATCTAAACTATCATCTCCGTAGTCTCCCGGATCAATTCCGGTCCTGTGAGTTGGGTATCCCCAACTTCACTCCAACATACAGGAGATCTACACTTCCTACCATACAAAGCTTCAAACGGTGCAGCCTTAATACTAGCATGATAACTATTGTTATACGAAAACTCTGCTAACGGCAAATGTTTATCCCAATTCTTACCAAAATCTATCACACAAGCTCTCAACATATCTTCTAGTGTTTGTATCGTTCTTTCACTCTGCCCATCAGTCTGGGGGTGATAAGCAGTGCTTATGTCGAGATTCGTTCCCAAGGATATTTGGAGAGATTTCCAAAAATTCGATGCGAATCTAGGATCCCGATCTGAAATGATCGAACAGGCACTCCATGCTTGCATACAACATTCTCAAGATAAATACGAGTCAGCTTCTCCAGTGAGAACTGCTCTTTAACCGGAATGAAGTGTGTGATTTGCTCAGTCTGTCGACAATGACCCAAATTGAGTTATTTCCAGATGATGTTCTAGGAATCTTGGTGATAAAGTCCATCGTAATTCGCTCCCACTTCCATTCAGGAATCCTTGGCTGTTGAAGTAGTCCTGATGGCTTTTGATGTTCAGCTTTGACTCTAGCACAAGTCAAGCATTAAAGAACATACATAGCAATATCAGCTTTCATATTCGGCCACCAGTACAACTTCTTCAAATCATGATACATTTTATCAGATCCAGGATGAATGGAATATTTAGATTTATAGGATTCCAACATAATCAAATCTCTTATGCCTCCAAACTTAGGTATCCACATACGACCTCTTAAGCATTTCACTCCATCAGCTCTAACCTCTAAAGGATCTCCTTCTCCTCGAAACCCTTCATTAACAATACATTCTTTCTTACAAGCTTCTATTTGCGCATTTCTAATTTGCTCAGGCAAATTATGCACGGTCAAGACTAGAGAACGTACCCTGATAGGCTCTCTATCTTTTCTACTCAATGCACCGGCAACAACATTTGCTTTTCCTAAGTGATATTTTATCTCACAATCATAATCACTTAACAGCTCTATCTATCTTCGTTGCCTCATATTCAATTCCTTTTGATCGAGAATATATTGTAGGCTTTTGTGATCGGTGAATACCGTACACTTGGTGCCATACAGATAATGTCTCCACAACCTAAGAGTAAAGACTACAGCTCCTAACTCAAGATCATGAGTAGTATAATTCTCTTCATTTTTCCTTAATTGACTAGAAGCATAAGCTATTACCTTTTCTCGCTGCATCAAAACAGCTCCATAACCTCTAAGAGATGCATCACAATATACTACAAAATCTTCACTTCTGTCGGGTAATGATAGAATTGGCGCACTATATAATTTTTTCTTCAATATCTGAAATGCTCCATCATCTTCACTTCCCCAAACGAAAGGTTTATTCTTCTGGGTAAGCTTAGTCAAGGGTTTAGCTATTAAAGAAAATTCTTTAATGAATCGCCTATAATAGCCAGACAATCCTAAAAATTGTCGCACTTCCGTTGGCGTTGTCGGTGCAGACCAATTCTTAATGGCTTCAACCTTTACAGGATCAACATGAATTCCATCTTTGTTAATCACATGACCAAGAAATTGCACAGAATCTAACCAAAAATCACATTTCGAAAACTTAGCATACAACCTTTCATCCTTTAACAAACTCAAAATAATCCTTAAATGTTCTCCATGTTCATCTTTATTCTTAGAATAGATTAGAATATCGTCAATAAACACGATCAAAAATTTGTCCAAGTAGGGTTTGCATACTCGGTTCATTAGATCCATGAAGACCGCAGGTGCGTTAGTTAACCCAAATGGCATTACTTGAAATTCATAGTGTCCATAACGAGTTCTAAATGCAGTTATAGGAATATCTTCTTCACGGACGCGAAGTTGGTGATATCCAGACAGCAAATCTATTTTAGAATACACACTAGATCCTTGTAGTTGATCAAACAAATCATCAATCCTTGGTAAAGGATATCGATTTTTAATCGTCAACTTATTCAGTTCCCTATAATCAATGCACATACGAAAAGATCCATCCTTCTTCTTAACGATATGACTGGAGCTCCCCAAGGAGACGAGCTCGGTCAAATAAAACCTTTATCAGACAACTCCTTAAGTTGTTCAGATAATTCCTTTAATTCAGAAGGTGCTAATCGGTAAGTCGCACGTGCCACAGGTACAACACCATGTATTAAATCGATTCGAAACTCAACTTGCCTTATCGGTGGAAGTCCGGGTAAATCTTTAGGAAATACCTCAGGAAATTCACAGATAATAGGTACATCTTCCAATCGTTTCTCCTTAGACTCATTCCCGGTCACTTGAGCTAAGATTAACTCGCAACCGTTCCTGATGTACTTTTGGACTTTAATACATGAAACGATTTTCAAACGGGATTCACCTCGATTACCATCAATTACTAACGTCCTATTCCTAAGAGGAATCTTAACCTTCTTTTCTCCACATAAAATAGTAGCATTATTCAACGATAACCAATCCATACCAATAATAATATCAAAACTACCTAATTCTATCAACATCAAATCAATCAAAAAGGAATAGTTTAAGAGATTTAGAGAGCATCCTTCTAATAGCTTATTAGTTTTCACTAATTTACCATCAGCCAATTCCACTTCGTAACTGGTATTTATCTCAACAGGTTCAATGTCAATAAGGGCACTAAATTTAGTGGATACAAAGCTCCTATCAGCACCCGAGTCAAATAAAGCAACAGCATAATGATTGTTGAGTAAAAACGTACCAGTAACGACATTCGAATCCTCTTTCTTCACCTCGACTGTTCCAAGTTGATAAGCACCACCCTGGGGGTTTCTTCCAGGTACAATCGCTTTCAACTTAGGGCAATCCGATTTCGTATGACCTTCTTCATTACAGTTGAAGCAAATGATTCCCTTCTTACACCTTTCAACTTTGTGTCCAAGCTTTCCGCAATTCTAGCAGTCGCCAGCATGCCTCTTGTTGCCACACTTAGGACATTTTTCATCATTGCGCAGTGTGTTGTTGGTAAGAGCATTTGCATTCCCCTTTCTCTGGTTCTGACGGCGATTGAAATTCTTTTTATTATCACCTCTATCTACACGATCGCCATCACCCTTTCTTTTCTCACCAGTACGTGCTTCATCTTCCCTATCCTAAATTATCTGCCCAATGAGTTGGTAAGCCATTCGAACAGCATCATCAATGGTCAGTGGTTTTGATGACGTCACGTCCCCCTGGATGTTCTTGGTTAACCCTTTAATATATTGCTCAATTCGGATCACTCCGGGTTCCACCAATCGAGGACACAACAAGGCCAACTCATGGAATCGGGTTGTGTAGCTATCGATGTCCACACCTTTCATTCTCAGATGAATCAACTCTTGTTCTAACCTAATGATCACACTACAGGGACAGAACTCCAAAGTCATCCACTTCTTAATCTCAGCCCAAGGAGTAGCATTAGCATCATCAATACCCATGAAATCAATTCTCCCGTTCCACCAATTCAACGCACGACCTTTAAGAGTAGCCATAGAAAAAGTCACCTTATCTTCCTCCTTACACTTACTAATCTGAAATACCGACTCAATCTTCTCAATCCATTGGCTTAATCCTACAGCACCTTCAGTTCTATTAAAAGGTAGAGGTTCACACTTCATGAACGTCACATAAGTACAACCACCGACTTCAGGTGCATTAGTTCCAAGTCCTCCTACATTTCCTCCAGCATTAGCATTCACATTATTAGCATTCACATTCACATTAGTACCACCAATTCCACTACCGCCGGCTCCACTATCGCCAGCTCCACTACCGCCAGCTCCACTACCGCTAGCTCCACTACTGCCAGCTCATTTCTAGCATTTGCCATAATTCAGTCATAGATGCGGTAACTTGCTCCGCAATAATCCTACGTACATCATCCTCAGTCACAGCTTTCTTGGGCGGCATGGTTCTATAATTTCACAATTTCAAAGTATATTAAGCATTTGCCGTTAACAAGGGATTCATATAAGATGGATTGAATTCATTATCAAGATACAAGTAAGGCACGATATGGAATTCAAGACAAAATACATATTTCATTGGATTAGAAACAAACGCATTGTCTTAATTACATCCCATATCAAAGTTTCTAGCACTATACATGCCCAAAATTCGTGCCAGGTCTACTAACTAATAAGTCGGTTCAGTCAAAGTTACAAGATACAAAAGATACAAAGGTCACTACTAAAGATAGACTGGTCTACAGAGAACCGCCAGATGGTCCATCATCCATCGTCTTCGGTATCTTTGTCGGATGATCACAAGACGCATCTTCAGTTGGGCGCTTACGGATCACTCCTCTTTCAACCATCTCATTATAAAACCTACTGTTCCAACCAACAGATATGTTCAACTCTTTCTCAGCTTTCTCGTGCATCGCACGAGATACACTCAACTGAATCTCCATAGTATTCACCTTTTTCTTCATTGCAGCAAACTCACCACTTTCTAACATAGATAACCTCCTAAAAGCCTCATTCAAACCATGCTCTACATCAGTCAAATCCAAGTTAAGCAATTCCTGCTCTTTCTCACCAACCTTAGTCTTCGACTCCATATAAGCAACATGAGTCTGAACAACACCTAATCCAACCTCTTTCATACTACCCTAAGCACGGGAAGCATCTAAATCACGTCTCAAGGCCCAAGGTGCAAGACCATCAATATGAGTAGCCTCTCGAACCCTAGACGACTCTCCTATCACATGTCTATGAGTAGCAATACCATCAGTACCATCAGGTGCATCATCATCCTCATCATCCTCTGGTTCAGAATCAGATTCAGACGATTCAGACAGTTCATCTCTTGGTAGCTCAATCTCAGAATCAGACCAATAAACTGGAGGGGGCAAGGGCTCACCCTCCGGTACATCATACGGGTAAATAAGCTCAGCCTCATCATCATCATCAACCTCATCATCCATACCTATCTCCTCCTCGACATCCTCGTCGTCATCCTCATTATCTACATTATCTATCCCAATCTCATCATCATTCTCAATACCAACATTCATTATCATTCTCTACAACATCAACCTGAGGGGCAATCTGATCTCCTAGTCCTATCTCGGGCTCGGGATCCTCAAATGGTTCCTCCTCATCATCATCCATATCCTCATTTACATCATAATCCACTAAGTCTAAATAAGGGTTATCATCTACATTAGGTTCGGGAATAGCATGGTTCTCTACAGGAATATTAGGGTCAGCCATGACAATCTGCATTTATATATATCTCGTATTAGCATAAAATAATTATCAAACAGTTACATACTAAAACCACGATATATACATATATATAAATTAAATTATATATATCAAAATATATATCTTCTCAATAAGGCTTGTTGGTAACGTCGGAGATCTTTGGCACCGTTATAGTCAAAAGATTTTTCAAGCATTTTAAGAAAATGTGTATAGTTAAAAGATTTTGAAAAGTTTTGTTCAAAACCTTGGTTTTTAAAATCTTTCATTCTCTATAAGAGAGCTCTGGTACCAAACTGTGACACTCTCAAATTTCATATCGGTACAGCGGAAGAGTCTTTAGAGTGTTACGGGATAGCACAATAACTCCAGTCATAGACAACACATAAAAATGGTTGTGCAAGGTTTAACATACATTCATTTAAAATAAGAGTTTTAAGTGTAAAACAGGTCCCAGTTTACACAGGTTATTAAGTTTACAAAACATAGATCGAATGAACAATTTTTATTATTATGTGGGCCATCAGAGTCGATCTCCATCCGAATTACCTTCAAGCACCTGAGATAAAAACATGCAAAAATCATATCAGCGAATGCCGAGTGAATTCATAGAGTTTAATAAAACCGTTATATAAAACAATCATTGAAATCAGAACACAAGTATAATATCAGAAGTAAGTCCTCGTATTTCTAGTCAGGCAATATATAAAGCAAAGCATACATCTTAAACCGTCCACGAGACTGTAGCCTCAATATTACCATTATAGGTAACAATATTATCGATATTTGTATCATTTTTGGATTACATTGGATTATTATTAGCCGCATGACGTTGTTACCTAACTATCACAAACAACGGGTCGCGAACCCGACAAACAATTTGCCCATCTAAGTTAGCGTGTCGTCACAAAATTCACGCTATGTAAATCTTCTCATACATAAATTCGCTTACCAATCAATATGGTACGACGGGGATCAACCGTCAAGGCGCGAACTGAGGTGATCTTCCCCAAATAGTACTATTATATGCATAAGCGTTTACCAAATATCGATAGTTCACAGTTCATGCTAATGGGACTTTAAGTGACATAACCTAACTACTAATAATCCATTTCATCTCATTTATCGGGTCATAGCATCATTCGGGTCCATATCATTAAGCATACCATCGGGACTACTTGTGTTATATTTTTATCAAAAACTAGCATGTTATCTCCCTCGCGGGTTTACAAATCATTTTATAAAACATTTAAAAGAGTGCGAGGCTATGAACTCATGTTGATAATGAAAGGTGGATTATCTACTACGGGCGTGCTTCGATCACGAAAACCTATATAAATAATACTCGGTCTTAGATTTGTCCAATGACTTTACAAAATAATATCTATGTATACATATGATGATTTTTTTAAATATGATGATGATCAAGTGGGATTGTACATCTTTATTTACTCATTATAGTGTTATGTGTTGGTAACTTTTTATACTAGTTTTACTAGTTTATCTTCTTACTTGTCAAGGCCAAATAAGCCCATTACCTTATATTAGTGCATTTTACACTTTTAACATCAGCCCTATACTTACATGTTGGGCCCAAGTTGGTTAAGCCCAATAAGTAAGTTCATAAGTGTTTAACCAAATTAGTTGGATTAATAGTCCAATAAGGCTAATTTGGCCCGTTAATGTCTATATGTTATAAAGCTCGGATTTTATCGGTTTTTACTTGTAATATGTACTTATATATCATTATATGAGTTATAAAAAGTTTACATTATACGGGTCCGACCGTCTAAGTTTTAATTGACGAAAGCGTAAATTTTACGGTTTTAGCCGAAAAGACGTAAAACTCATGTTTATAGTTTTATAACTTATAAAACTTATCAAATTGCCATTTTTATAATATGTCTCATTTATTTATTAATGTACATACTTAATTATATGTAATATATAAGTTAGTGGGTTTTAAGTTTACATTTTATATTGTATTTACTTGAGTGCTAATATTATACTATATACTTTTATTTCACAAATCTGGTTTTTATTTTCACTTTCACCATGTTTATCGTATCTTGAGTTCTACAAGGAGATAGAAGCTCATTTTTGGATGACATAAACTCCATATTATGTGATATAATTAACTTAGTTTTAGCTACTGCTCAATCTAACTCTAAGTGTCCCTAACAGTCCGTCCAAAACAGACTACTCATATTTGCACTTCCATTTTGTTTTGATCATATCTCACTCATTAGAATGATTCCATTGCATGACCAACTCTCACATGTGTACAAGTCTTAATACTTACTGTATATTAATTTATCTATGCTATTTTATCATTTTAACATAAGGTTCTTTACTGTTTTTATACAGCCTACTTATTTAAGCTAGATTTACCACTTTTACATGTAGTTTTCCATCTTTTTATCCAAGTTTATCAACACATGATCCCCACACAATATTTTTATCATTATATATCATCATATACATATACATTAGGAAAGAAAATACATTTTACATTTACAAAAATAACAATGAAAATAGGAAGGATGATCTTGTTTACCAACCAAGATTATAACTTGACTTTGGATGACTACACTTTGAGGTACACCAAAACTATCTTTAAGATCACCTTTCACCAAGAAATCTTGTTGAAAATCAGCCCTTGGACAAAAGCAAATCACCTCCTTGGATGTTAAAATGACCACCAATTAACAAAGCATCAAGAGTTTTCCATCATTCGTGTGAATAACACAAGATTTTATGGTTAAATTGATCAAATGGGGTGTTTGTTCTTGAGTTTGGACGGCAAAGAGAAAGGGGTGAGAGGATTTGTGGTGGTTTGTATGTGTTGGAATGAATAAATGGTTTGAGTGTTTAGTGGTTTTGATGTCTTAGCTAGTTTGCTAAGATAGCAAGACGAGTGTACAACTTGTTATTTACAAGTTGACACCTCAAGGGGTGTGGTGTCTCATGTTTAGCCGTCCCATGAGTGGGGTGAGGCAAAACTTGTTTTGTCTCATCCCACTAATTTACGGGTACTCCTTATTCTAGTTTCCTCGATTTGCATGCCCTCGGGTAGTTTTACGAAAAATATTTTTATAAATTATGAATTAACGGCACAAAACGAATCTAATAAAAATTGTCTCATCAAAAACGGAGTTCAAAAACGTAAATACGTAATCCTAGGGTTTCCGGTTTAGCCGTAAAGGACGTTAAATTATGCACGTAAGCCCAAATTTAAATCCGTAAATTGTGAGTTCATCAACCAACACAAAAATAAGTTTCAAAATAATATACGAGAAAAAAATTTACTACCTGAAAATGTTAGATTGTCACAATTATTTTATTGGATATTTTATTAGAACTTTTTTTAACCGTATTTGCTTTTAAATCTGACTCTAACTTAAGTAATGATACGGTTATGGGTCTGACTCTCAAGCTACACCCAGATAGACAAGAATTCATAACTAACAAAGGCTTTACGAATAACTACGTCTTTTCAATAACAATGCTACATATTGTAGATACGAACAAGAGGTCTTAAAAAAATATGATGAACTCAGAAGTCGAAATTGAAGCTGATAAACAAATTTCAAAATACATAACAAGAGATCTAAATTTATAGCACAAACATGATCCAACTCCTTAACATCTTGCTGAGAATCAACGGTTTACTTGATGGTCATTTCTCCAGCATATTTCGTTGTTGCTAATGTAGGTTAATGTCATCCGAGGTTCAAATTCGTTAAATGCATGACCGTCCTCCACTAACTCTTAAGCCGGGATCTAGCCTTTCAGCCGCGACGTCTTGCTTAAAGATGGTGCCCCGAGAAAAGTTTCATCCTATAACATTACAAATACAACGACATTAAAACCAGCGACTAGTACACCAAAGCTCATATAGAAATACTTTAAAATAATACGTTTGATCCATATAGAACCGGACAGACAAGGTAGTATGCAAAAAAAAGTAAAAACTGAAAAGAACTATCGTGCTCGTCGATTTCAGACTATAAATCCAGATGTCATTCATAATGAAACTAAACATCAAGCACTTGTTTCAACTAATTTATTATTACTTCTCAACTACCGAGATAAACGCATTCACCTTAGTCCTAACAAACTAAATTCAGGTATGTGTTTCAACTAATTTACAAAAAAACTTCTTAACTAAAAAAATGAACACAATCACCTGAATCATAACAATCTAAAAAAACAGGCTTAAGAATCTTTATCTAGTCAAGGGAACATGGCTTTATCTATCTTTTTTACTCTTGTTTGTAGGTTATAAAGAGCTTATAATGGCACGCTATAAAATAACACAAGATAATGAGCAAATTTCTAATTACTTTAGAAGAAGGTTGTTTATGAGCCGTTCTTGTGCTTGGCTATGTATTGTTGCATAAGCCAATTTGTCACTGAAAATGAAAAACCGGGGAACAAGTAAAAGTGAACACCGATAATAACTACTAGTAAATTAGATAAGTGAAAAAAAGTAAAAATAAAAAAGTTGCAAATACCTGATTAAAAATGAGGAAGAAGGTGCAGATCCACATATGAACACACTCCCAGCCCATATCCTATAGAGTCTGCCAATGTCTAGTGCCAACAGCTGCCTCAAATAATCAAACAAATGCCTTAAATAATCAAACAGATACCTTAAAAAATCAAACTGATGCCTTAAAAATATAACAAACATATGCCTTAAATTACAAGGAACAGATTCCTTAACTTTTAGTAAATAGATGCCATAAATATTAAAACATGTGCTCAATTCATATGCAATTTCTCATTATACCTGCTCTAACGACAACGGAAAGAAGAAAAAAAATCGCGTATACCTTCTGATGGAATATCATCTTGCCAACATATACGTCAAAAAGAAGAAATAAAATGATCCAGATTTTAATGTGAATTTATACTACTTGCACTCTTGATAATATCTGTTATCCTATCCACCATGTTTCCATTCCTACTCTAATCATATTCTAATTCTCACCGGCAACTATGTTTAAATTGCTATCTACGTAAAACATTATATATATACAAACAGATGCCCTACTATATTCATCGATGCCCTCAATATAAGATGACCTTTATACCGAAAGCACATTGACCCATGTCTCTGTATTAAAAGACTAGTAATATACACCTATTATGCAACTTAGTGGGCTGATGCCTGGTTGGTTATATGATTTTAGATACGATTTCTATCATTGGGTCAGAATGGGTAAGCTTTTTGTGTGGGTCAGTTTAGGAAGACCCACAAACACTTTATGATAACTGAAACAAATATATAATTGATGTGTAATAACAGTATTATATCCTTACCACTTAGTTTTACAAATCACAGTTATCTTTTTCGCCATATATTTTTATGGTTATTCATATGACCCGTTAGAGAAAAAATATATCACCTTCCTTAAATACACTACAGCGATTATATGAAATTATGGGTCGGTAGGATAATGCTAGGGAAATTAGATCCACTGTCTCTACTCCCTTTTTCTAATAATGAAGGATATGAAAGATTTTCGGGAGAAGGTTATGTCTATCTAGGCTGTCACTGTAAATCAAGATGTCATCAAAAAAAACAGTACAAATTTCCTCATATAATCCATGAAAACCTCATTCATTAAAGCCTGAAATGAGGCTGGAGCATTAGTGAAACCAAAGGGCATAACTCTAAACTCGTAATGGCCCTGGTGAGTTCGAAATGCAGTCTTGTGTATATCACTTCCTTACTTCCTCAAAAAAAGGGGAGACAGGTTTTAGAACCAGCAAACCCTAGAAGTTAAAATAAGGTTAGGTTTTAAGGTCGGGACCGTGGTCGTACGTCTCCGGTTTGCCAGCCTATCTTCTTTCTGAGATTGACCAGCCAGTTGGGCTGGTTTGGCTATTCTTTTCTATTGAAAAGGAGTCAGCTGTGACAATCCGTCAATTTATGGTTGATATTTTATTCTCAAATATTATTTAAAAACATTATTTTAATGTTATATTATGAACTCACTCATTTCTGGGAAGAAATTTGGATTTACGTCTTGAAGTAGCATCGACTACGTCTAAACCGGAGGATTCTACGTTACGTGCTTACGTTTACATACACCGTTTTGGTGACAGTCCAACATTTCAGAAAATAAATCTATCCGTGAATATTATTTTGAGATTTTAAATTTGTGTTGGTTCATAAACTCACAAATTTACGAGAAGAGATTAGGACTTATGATTTTAATTTAACGTCCTTTACGACTAAACCGGAAACTTTAGGATTACGTATTTACGTTTTTGAACTCCGTTTTTGATGAGACAATTTTTATTAGATTTGTTTTGTGCCGTTGATTCATAATTTATAAAAACGTTATTCGTAAAACGACCCGAGGGCACGCAAATCGATGAAACTAGAATCGAGGAGTACCCGTAATTAAATGGGGATGAGACAAGATAAACTTGCCCCACCCCCACTACATGGGACAACAAGCTTATTAAACACACCTTTGAGGTGTCAAACTTGTAAGCTAACAAGTTACACTTGTTAACTTTACTTAGCTAAACAAGCTACAAAACCACAAACCACACTCATCTAAACCATTTCCCACAATCCTTACATGCAAACCACCCTAAAACTCTCTCTTCCTTACTCTAAATTCGTCCCACTCTCACACAAAACACCCTCATTTGATCAATTTTAACCATGAAATCATGTGTTATTCATACACATGATGAAGGACTCTTGAAGCTCTATTGATTGTTGGTCATTTTAACATCCAAGGAGAAGTTTTGTTGGTGTCTTGGGGCTGATTTTCCACAAGATGTTCATGAAGATAGGTGATCTTGAAGTTGATATTGGTATATCACAAGTTTTGCCATCAAAATCCAAGCCTTGTTCATCAACCTCATCTTTTCATCACTATGGTGGTATAAGGATCATTTTTCCTATCCTTCTTGTTATTTTGATTATGTAATCTTGTATTTTCTTTTACTTATGTATATATATATGATGATGAATGATGATTAAAAATATTATGTGGGGATTTGGTGTTGATAGATTTGATAAACATGGGTAAAAAGATGGAAAAACCACATGTAAAAATGGTTAGATCATGCTTAAAATGATGGCTGTATAAAAACAGTAAGTAACCAAATGTTAAACTGATAAAATGGTAGAGTGGAATCAATATACAGTAAGTATTAGGTGTTATACACATGTGAGAGTTGGCCATGCAATGGAATCATCAAAATGAGTGAGATATGATCAAAACAAAATTAGTGTATCAATTTGAATAGTCTGTTTTGTAGGGACTGTTAAGGATACTTAGAAATAGATTGAGCAGTAGCTATAACTAACTTATTTTTAGCACATAATATGAAGTTTATGTCATCCAAATATGAGCTTCTATTTCCTTATAGAACTCAGGATATGATAAAAATAGTGCAAGTGAAACTAAAAATCAGATTTTGTGAAATTAAAGTTTAATAGTATTATATAAGCACTCAAAATAATATAGTATAAAATGTGAAATTAAAACCCACTAACTTATATATTTCATTTATATAAATATGTATAAGGATAAATAAATGGACATTATATAAAAATGGTAGTTTTGTAAGTTTTATAAGTTATAAAAACTATAAACATGATTTTTACGACTTTTTCGGCTATTACCGTAAAATTAACGTTTTTCGCCAATTAAAACTTAGACGATCAAACCCGTCTAATGTAAAGTTTTTAAAAGTCATATAATGATGTATAAGTACCTAATACAAGTAAAAACCGATAAAACCCGAACTATATGACATACGGACATTAACGAGCTAAGTTAACATATTTGGACTAATAATTTAACTAAATAAGTTAAACACTTATAAAAATTACTTATTGGGCTTAACCCATTTAGGCCCAACATGAAAAGTATAATATTGATAATAAAAGTGTAATTGGGCTAATGAATAGTATTGGGCTTTTAATAGGCCCATTGGGCTTCAAAATGTAAACTAGTAAACTAGTATAAAAGTTACCAACACATGACACTAAAATGAGTAAATGAGAATGTATAAACCCACTTGATCATCATCATATATATAAAATCATCATATGTATACATAATTGTTATTTTTATAAAGTCATTGGACAAGAGTCTAAGACGAGTATTATTTGTCTAGGTTTCCGTGATTGAAGCACGTATCGTACATCCGAATTGCCGATAACCCGCTTTCCCACATCAATGTGAGTTCATAGCCTCACACTCTTTTTAAATGTTTTTATGAAATGTTTTATAAACCCGCGAGGGAGATAACATGTTAGTTTTTATAAAATAGGACACCATTTGTCCCGATTGTTTGTTTATTGATTTGGACCCGAATGATTGTATGACCCGATTGTATGACCCGATAAATGATTAAAGGACCCGATAGATGAAATTAAATGGATTATTAAAGTTAGGTTATGTCACTAAAAGTCCCATTAGCATGAATTGTGAACTACCGGGATTTGGTAGACGCTTATGCATATAATAGTACTATTTGGGGACGATCACCCCAGTTCGCGCCTTGACAGTTGATCCCCGTCGTGCCACATTGATTGGTAAGCGAATTTATGTATGAGAAGATTTCCATAGCGTGACCTTTGTGACGACACGCTATTTTAGATGGGCAAATTGAGTATCGGGTTAGCTACCCGTTGTTTGGTTTAGTAAGGTAACAATGTCATGCGGCTTATAATAATCCAACTAACGAAATACTACTAGACGCACCGAATTACGATGTATTGCCTGACTAGCAATACAGGGTCATACTATTGATATTATGTTCGTGTTTTGGTTTTCATAACCATATTCATATAACGGTTTTTATTTTCATACAACGTCATAAGACGTATTGTATGATGTTTTTAACGACAATGGCTCGTATAATGATTTTGAAGGCGAAAGCCTATATTATGATTTTGATAAGGATTTGTATAAAATGACTTTGGCTATTTTATGGCCTATTAAAATGATTTGTATAAAATGATTTTCGGTAATAATTTTATACCGATGTTATATTGATGGTTTATTAGAACTCTATGAATTCACTCGGCGTTATCGCTGACCTTTTCTTTTAACATGTTTCATCTCAGGTACTTGAAGGTAATTCTCGGGAAGACGACAAGAATTCATGGCTCGCACTTAAATTATAATTTCCATTCAAATGTTTGTAAAACATGTATTAAATACAATGACTTCGGACCTATGTAACTTTGATATTTATGAATGGAAATGCTTTATTAATAAACGACGCGATTTTTATGCGTTGTCTATGATGTGAGTAATGTGCTACCCCGTAACACCAACGAGTCTTCCGTTGTATTGAGTTGTATAAATTTGGGGGTGTTAAAGTTTGGTACCAGAGCTCTCGTTATAGGGAACGAAAGATTTTTAAAACCAAGGTTTTGAATAAAACATTTCAAAATCTTTTAACTATAAACATTTTTCTAAAAATGTCTAAAAAACTTTTGACTATAACGGTGCCGAAGAATTCCCGAGTTACCGACAAGTCCAGACTGAGAAGTGTTATTTTAATATATATATATAACTTGGATTATATATATATATATGATGTAATTTTATTACATGATTGTTTGATGATTATTTTGATATTTATACGAGGTATTTATACGAAGTAGATTGTCACAAGGAACCCTAAATCCCCTAGTAAATTAATCGAAGCTATTCTCGTAGGAATTCTAGCCATCCTAGATCTAAACCAAGTTGTGGATATTTATGATCCCAACAAATGGTTGATATCCGTAGAAATGTAGGTATTATTTGATTGTGATATTGAAAAAGAATTGGCGAGATTAAATTTGATATCGATGTCATGACGATCTTTCCTTATAGAGTGGAGTTTTACAAAACGTTACCACCTAGAAAGATGTCATCTGATTCGTTGTCATCCAATTCTTAAAATTAAAATCGAAAGGGTGAATGTTGCACTTGAAGCTGTCATTGGAACCATTACCCAAAAGCCTCATGCCACTAATACCTTTCCAAGAAGTCTAATTGAATGTATGAGTCATCTCATACTAGTGACTCATTTGATAACTATTGTTGAAAGAGCTATAGGATTGGAAATTAAGTGTTGTTCATATTGAGCTTTTATTGCCCTATTAAGGTTTATAAATAAAGTTGAAAGTATTGGAGAATGAAGTAAAATTTAACTTTTATGGAATATGAGATTGATAAGAAGAAATTATTAAGTCATGTGATTGAATTATAAGGTTTTAATTGATTGGTAGTTCGTGTTAAGGGTTGTTCCTAGACCATTGTCCACTAACGAGGATGGCCAGTGTCCAGGAAATAAATTGAAGAAATCTTCTTCTGAATTGAGACCGATGGATCTTCTGGGACATGTGGAACACCTAATGACTCTTGTAGGTTAGTATTCATTGTGGTATCTTTTAAAAATAATCCCTAACTTAACGGAGACATTAGTTGGTAGGATGAGATCTTGGAATTGTATGACATAGTGACACGTAATGTGTTACGGTACAATTTTGACTTGTTTGTGATTAATGAAAAGACTACCTCTGATTGCTAAATTCTACATGTATCGATGTTATCTATCCTTTATTGCTTCATCCTAATGTTCGCATTAGTGATGCAACCATTGAGCAAGTACTCATCTTGATTTGAGTTACGTCGTGAATTATTCTCTTTTGAGTGCCATCGAGGTCATGAACCTCATGATTATTTGGCTAAAGCTCATTTCCTATCATATTGTAGTTAAGTTCTTAGTGAAACACTCTTCATCACTCTTTTGCAGATCACACATTGTTTTTATAAAGTTAAAACGGTATCCTTTGAGAAAATCTAATTTTCATCACTAAAGGATTATTCAAAGTGAGATTTATAAGTGATCGTTATCGAAATGAAGTTGTTTATAAAACACCTTGGAAAACTCAATTGTTTTCATAATAAGGAAAATCCTTGTAAATTTATTCTTGATTCTTATTTAAGAATTAAGCATGAAAATGTTTTTATTATAAACCTGATGATAAAAATTTTGACGAACTGAGTATTGCATTGTTAATCTTGAAATTGTATATAGTTGCGCGCCTACATACAATTTGGAATGGACCATGCAAGACTGATTAGTAGTCACCATAAAATTATTAATAAACACTATGTTTTCTTTGAAGATTGTGAAAGATTAAATTTTATGAGATCTGCAAGAAGTGAAAAATAGGGACATAGTGTTAGGGACACCTACATATGTTCCTGTAGCATCTATTCTTCTGAGTCGAATTTACTCATCTGTGGAAATTGTCTTATTTGACAATTGACAATTCTTTCTTGTCCAATTCTCCCGTAGTGAGATTCTTAGGAAAAGTATATGATTACCGAGTGTTGATACCCGACTGGATGTATAGACGTTCCTATCATTTCTTTTGATTTGGTTTCATTTGAATGACCTGGGTAACGATCCGAGGAGCTTTCGAATGCGTAATCAATTTATGAAAACATGGATATATTCATATTCGTTAAATGTTTTCGTCTGTATCTGATTTGAAATTCTCTCGCATAGATTATGCGTTGACCTTACTCTTTTAATAGTAGCTGTGTCTCCATATATCCCTGAATTTGTGAAGGATTATGAGTTATTATTAGTCTTTTGAGAAGATCCCATCTTATCGACGGCAACGAAACTGGAAAGTTGATAGTGCCAGTAGAATGGATTGATTGATTATGACATTACGACATTGTCTTAATTGATGGGAACTCGAATTGAATTCCCCTAAATGATAAGATGTTGATTATCCAAAGTGATCTAAATAATTCTTGATGGGTGACCGTATCCTGTATTTAGACTTGAAATTATACCGTGAATGATTGTGAATTAATCATAGATATTATAATCTAGAAAGAACCTAATATGAATTTATTAAAAGATGTTTCCGTTATCTGAAACTTTAGGAGGTATTTGTTGATGAATTACCTAGAATTTCGCCATTAAGGCAAGTTGAATTTGGTATTGATTATATTCTCGGTGCTGCACCTATGGCGTGTGCACTGTACTTCAGCACCATCTGAATTAAAGGAATTACCGTACAACTGAGAGAGTTGTCGGAGAAAGCTTTTTTTCTACCGAGCTCGTCATCATGAAGAGCTATGGTGTTATTATTCCTTTTATTTATTAACTACCGTGAACTAAGTAAATTGACGATTAAAATCTATATCCACTACCCAAGATGATAGATTGTTCGATCATTTACAAGGTTCTAGCGTATGTTCTAAAGATTTGATCCACGACATGGTTATCATCAATTTCGCGTCCGCGAAAAAGATTATCTATTCCAATCACTACATTCAGAACTCGTAATGAAGATTATGAGTTTCATGTTATGTCGTTTGGATTGACCAATGCACATGTAGCATTCATAAATTTGGTGAATCACGTGTGTAGGCTGTAATTTGATAAATTCATGCTTGTGATTATTAAGGACCATTTGTTTATTTATAAGCATAAGAATGAGTTAATAATTATTTGTAGAATGCCCTGAGTCGGCCGAGTAGTGAATATTTGTACCTTGAATATTTAACATGTGATGAAAGACTTAATCCTTTGTATTATTTGACCGTGTGATTAATAGAAAATGGAAATATGTTTTGATAAATGTTTTAACAAAGGATTTTTAAGGGATTATTTCCTTTACACAAATCATTTAACTAAACTCCTGTTTAGGGGTAAATGTTTGTGTATACCTCAAGACAACCTAAGAGGGATTGAGGAAAACTTTTAAACCAAGACTTGAAATTTGAAACGATAGTTTTTGCTTTTCAACTAAGAAAACCTTGACCAAAGTATAAACAAAGATTTTTCAAACATTTACGGATCTTATTAAGTATTTTTGATAAATAAACAAAAATCTTGTTAATTAAATTCATATTTATTTTGAACATTTTATATAATTGGACAAACTGAGAAAATTTAAAAACTTTTTGCGTTTACGTTTCATAATAATTAAATATATATTATTTAATTACTTGTAGTAATTATCGACGCTTTAAACGTCGGATTGAGCAAAACTGATAAAAACAATAGTTGAGATAGAACTAAGACTTAGAAAATGTGAAGGAATAATTTCTGAATAAATACGGTCATGATATTTATTTCATCGAGGAAGGTGAATATAATTACTGACTCATTATGTAGAAAAGATAAAGAACCAATTAGGACATGTTCCTTAATAATGAAGGTGCAAAATAAATTGCCGAGCAATTTAAAAATATAGTCGATGCTTGTAAAAAGGATAATATAGGTAATAAAAGGGGTTTGCGGTTAATATGAACCATTAAAAATCGAGAAGCCGATGGCGTTAAATGTATAAAAGGCCACTTGTGGTTGCCTAAATATTGAGATGTAGTCATGTTGGAATCTCGTAAGTATAAGTATTCTATTCATACTATTTCTGATTTAGTGTATCTTTATCTGAAGAAGTTGTATTGATGGCAAATTACGAAGGTAGACATCGCCTCATACATCAGTAAATGTCTAACTATTGCAAAGGTCATCATCTGAATTTGATTCGATTTGGGTCATCATCGACAGACTGACCAAATCTGCCAATATCATTCCTGTTAATGATAAATTCTTGATGAAGAAATTGACTCTTTTGTATTTAAAGGAGTTGTGTAAACATGGTGTGCCTGTATCGATCATCTCTATCAAGATCCTCGCTTCGCATCGACTTTCTAGAGATTTGCTCAGAAGTCATTGATAACAAATCTTTATGAGAGTACTGTGTACCACCCCAATCCAAGGGACGAGGTAAAGTAACGATACAAAATACTATAAGTGCTGTTTTATGTTTGAATGATTGACCTTTGGTAATAAACTGTATAATCGCTTTCCTTTGTAGATATTATCATTGATAATTATCGTATTAGGATCGAGATCGAATCTTGTTAGGATCTATATATGAGAGCATCTGTAAGCAGGAGTTGGGATGAAGACACCCGACATACACCCATTGTGAGTTGGACATGTCTTTTAGGTTTAAGGTTTCCTATGATGGCGAACCTAACCTTACAAAATACTCGACTCGAGAGACCTAAAATGATTGTTGAAATTAGGATCTAATTATTAACTGCCGGTAGTGGGCAGGAGGTTATGTGAATATGAAATGTAGATCTTGAAGTGTCAGATGGGTAGCGAAGTTATGCCAAAAATTTTAACCATTGAAAAATGAATTGATAATCTGGAAGATCATGGGATATAAGTCCCCGTTGTATGGGACCATAAAGATGATGTAAAAAGATTGGTTTGAAAGGCATATAAGCTGGATCTACCCTAGGACTTCAAGAGCTGCGTGAATTATGTCTCGTATATCGAACTTGATAAAATGCCTATCAAGTGAAAATCTGACTATTCCTTAATGAAGTTTAGATCGACGAAAAGTTGCATTCCTCAAAAACCCGTGAACATCATGGATAGAGAAAGTAAGTCAACATTAAGCCTGATCTTATTCCCGTAGTTATGTTTGATGGAACTCGCGTATTGTAATGAATTACACTTGTGAGAAAAGACCAAATGTGGAGGAAATACCCACATGGCTTTAACTCTATAAGAAGCGAGTAGTAAGATAAGATGATCTTTGAGGACAAAGATCCTGTTTAGGGGTAAATGCTGTGACAATCCGTCAATTTATGGTTGATATTTTATTCTCAAATATTATTTAAAAACATTATTTTAATGTTATATTATGAACTCACTCATTTCTGGGAAGAAATTTGGATTTACGTCTTGAAGTAGCATCGACTACGTCTAAACCGGAGGATTCTACGTTACGTGCTTACGTTTACATACACCGTTTTGGTGACAGTCCAACATTTCAGAAAATAAATCTATCCGTGAATATTATTTTGAGATTTTAAATTTGTGTTGGTTCATAAACTCACAAATTTACGAGAAGAGATTAGGACTTACGATTTTAATTTAACGTCCTTTACGACTAAACCGGAAACTTTAGGATTACGTATTTACGTTTTTGAACTCCGTTTTTGATGAGACAATTTTTATTAGATTCGTTTTGTGCCGTTGATTCATAATTTATTAAAACGTTATTCGTAAAACGACCCGAGGGCACGCAAATCGACGAAACTAGAATCGAGGAGTACCCGTAATTAAATGGGGATGAGACAAGATAAACTTGCCCCACCCCCACTACATGGGACAACAAGCTTATTAAACACACCTTTGAGGTGTCAAACTTGTAAGCTAACAAGTTACACTTGTTAACTTTACTTAGCTAAACAAGCTACAAAACCACAAACCACACTCATCTAAACCATTTCCCACAATCCTTACATGCAAACCACCCTAAAACTCTCTCTTCCTCACTCTAAATTCGTCCCACTCTCACACAAAACACCCTCATTTGATCAATTTTAACCATGAAATCATGTGTTATTCATACACATGATGAAGGACTCTTGAAGCTCTATTGATTGGTGGTCATTTTAACATCCAAGGAGAAGTTTTGTTGGTGTCTTGGGGCTGATTTTCCATAAGATGTTCATGAAGATAGGTGATCTTGAAGTTGATATTGGTATATCACAAGTTTTGCCATCAAAATCCAAGCCTTGTTCATCAACCTCATCTTTTCATCACTATGGTGGTATAAGGATCCTTTTTCCTATCCTTCTTGTTATTTTGATTATGTAATCTTGTATTTTCTTTTACTTATGTATATATATATGATGATGAATGATGATTAAAAATATTATGTGGGGATTTGGTGTTGATAGATTTGATAAACATGGGTAAAAAGATGGAAAAACCACATGTAAAAATGGTTAGATCATGCTTAAAATGATGGCTGTATAAAAACAGTAAGTAACCAAATGTTAAACTGATAAAATGTTAGAGTGGAATCAATATACAGTAAGTATTAGGTGTTATACAGATGTGAGAGTTGGCCATGCAATAGAATCATCAAAATGAGTGAAATATGATCAAAACAAAATTAGTGTATCAATCTGAATAGTCTGTTTTGTAGGGCCTGTTAAGGATACTTAGAAATCGATTGAGCAGTAGCTATAACTAAGTTATTTGTAGCACATAATATGAAGTTTATGTCATCCAAAAATGAGCTTCTATCTCCTTATAGAACTCAAGATATGATAAAATGGTGCAAGTGAAACTAAAAATCAGATTTTGTGAAATTAAAGTTTAATAGTATTATATAAGCACTCAAAATAATATAGTATAAAATGTGAAATTAAAACCCACTAACTTATATATTTCATTTATATAAATATGTATAAGGATAAATAAATGGACATTATATAAAAATGGTAGTTTTGTAAGTTTTATAAGTTATAAAAACTATAAACATGATTTTTACGACTTTTTCGGCTATTACCGTAAAATTAACGTTTTTCGCCAATTAAAACTTAGACGATCAAACCCGTCTAATGTAAAGTTTTTAAAAGTAATATAATGATGTATAAGTACCTAATACAAGTAAAAACCGATAAAACCCGAACTATATGACATACGGACATTAACGAGCTAAGTTAACATATTTGGACTAATAATTTAACTAAATAAGTTAAACACTTATAAAAATTACTTATTGGGCTTAACCCATTTAGGCCCAACATGAAAAGTATAATACTGATAATAAAAGTATAATTGGGCTAATGAATAGTATTGGGCTTGTAATAGGCCCATTGGGCTTCAAAATGTAAACTAGTAAACTAGTTTAAAAGTTACCAACACATGACACTAAAATGAGTAAATGAGAATGTATAAACCTACTTGATCATCATCATATATATAAAATCATCATATGTATACATAATTGTTATTTTTATAAAGTCATTGGACAAGAGTCTAAGACGAGGATTATTTGTCTAGGTTTCCGTGATTGAAGCACGTACCGTACATCCGAATTGCCGATAACCCGCTTTCCCACATCAACGTGAGTTCATAGCCTCACACTCTTTTTAAATGTTTTTATGAAATGTTTTATAAACCCGCGAGGGAGATAACATGTTAGTTTTTATAAAATAGGACACCATTTGTCCCGATTTTTTGTTTATTGATTTGGACCCGAATGATTGTATGACCCGATTGTATGACCCGATAAATGATTAAAGGACCCGATAGATGAAATTAAATGGATTATTAAAGTTAGGTTATGTCACTAAAAGTCCCATTAGCATGAATTGTGAACTACCGGGATTTGGTAGACGCTTATGCATATAATAGTACTATTTGGGGACGATCACCCCAGTTCGCGCCTTGACGGTTGATCCCCGTCGTGCCACATTGATTGGTAAGCGAATTTATGTATGAGAAGATTTCCATAGCGTGACCTTTGTGACGACACGCTACTTTAGATGGGAAAATTGAGTATCGGGTTAGCTACCCGTTGTTTGGTTTAGTAAGGTAACAATGTCATGCGGCTTATAATAATCCAACTAACGAAATACTACTAGACGCACCGAATTACGATGTATTGCCTGACTAGCAATACAGGGTCATACTATTGACATTATGTTCGTGTTTTGGTTTTCATAACCATATTCATATAACGGTTTTTATTTTCATACAACGTCATAAGACGTATTGCATGATGTTTTTAACGACAATGGCTCGTATAATGATTTTGAAGGCGAAAGCCTATATTATGATTTTGATAAGGATTTGTATAAAATGACTTTGGCTATTTTATGGCCTATTAAAATGATTTGTATAAAATGATTTTCGGTAATAATTTTATACCGATGTTATATTGATGGTTTATTAAAACTCTATGAATTCACTCGGCGTTATCGCTGACCTTTTCTTTTAACATGTTTCATCTCAGGTACTTGAAGGTAATTCTCGGGAAGACGACAAGAATTCATGGCCCGCACTTAAATTATAATTTCCATTCAAATGTTTGTAAAACATGTATTAAATACAATGACTTGGGACCTATGTAACTTTGATATTTACGAATGGAAATGCTTTATTAATAAACGACGCGATTTTTATGCGTTGTCTATGATGTGAGTAATGTGCTACCCCGTAACACCAACGAGTCTTCCGCTGTATTGAGTTGTATAAATTTGGGGGTGTTACATCAGCTGTCTGCGCGAGTCATCTTCTTCTAGGCTCCGCTGGACGACACGGCATTCTCGTTTAAATAAATACATGTCGGCCTGCTACTTTGTCACACCCCACCATGGCGGAATATGGGGCGCGACGTATGGATATCATCACAACAATAGTGTGTCTATAGAGTTAACTAAATTAAATAGAAATGTCATAAAAAGGTGACACAATGTCATGACAATAACTCAAATAATTTAGGCGTCTAGGTAAGTAGGTAATAGGCCTACCCCTTACCAAAGACATTCAAATAACACACATCAAGCATATAGCTATCAAAAAATTTACTGAATCAAAAGACAAAATAAAATCTAAGAGGAAAGGGATTCCTCCTAATGCCTCTATACTATAGCCACTTCTAACATCATCTTGCACAACTACCTCACCTGAAAATGACACTAAAATCTGTCAACATAAAGTTGGTGAGAACATAGGTTTAAGTTATCTAGAACATCATAAGAAACCTTGACATCTGCTGTAAATAAGTTGAAGAAAAACAATTTATAGTAATGGACCATAATGTGATAATCATGTTACATGCATCCACAACAAAACATAAACCAAGTACCGATCACATCTAAAATTCACAAAGCACACTATAACAATCAAGAAATATCCCGTCACACACACAAGAACACACACCACACTATCCGGATCTTTCCCACACCACCTGTGGAAGATGAACTATATCTCCGTCGAGCTATCTTGCCTCCGAAGAGACGATGCACAAGTACTCAGGACGGATCGTGCCCCACGAACCAAGAACTCAGAACCAAGAACTCAGGACGGATCGTGCCCCACGCTCCACACACATCACAATTGGTCCCATAGACGCCCATACATCTATGTACCAATCCCAATCATAACACAATCAAGATTCACATATCAGAACACATATGAGAACACATAAGCACGCAAGTCACACAATAACACATCTATGTCCAAACATTTATGAAAATATAGTACCAAAACATTTTAAGAACACCACAAGTGTCATCTCCATCCCATACTAGAAAAACATTTAAAAATGTAGCAAAAATGGGACTATGAACTCACCTGATAAAGCTCCTCTAAGTTTACGTACACTAGCAAAATCTAACACACAATACATACAATCAAGACAAGAACTAATGAAAACTCATAATGACTCATCAATCTATGATGGATGTCTAACCTCTTATACGTTTTAATACCACTTAATAACTTCACTTACATGTGTAATGCATCCCATTACACCCTTCTCTAAAGCCCTTAACTTATCCAAGTTCATAACCTATCTCGTTGAGATTTTACCCAAAACAGTCCCGATTTTCATACTCTGTATTATGCCCCAAACACCCACCAAACCTAACCCATATTCCTTGCAATGAAAATACCATATACTTATATGTGTTAGCTAAGTTCTCAGACCTTGCCCCAACCTCATAGCTAATTCTAAGTCCTCAATATGCAACTTATAGTTTTACCTACCGAGAACTTACTGATTTTGAGCATATGAAAAGTTTGTTATGACCAGAGGGTCGTCCACTATTCCACTTGATTAGCCCTATTCCAGATCTCTTATTTAACATATGAACTAACTCTCATGTTCGTTTAAAGGTCCAATTGTACTCCTAAGTTTCCTAACCATCTAAAAACATTAATTTAAACCCGACTGATTTTAAAACTGTTTTGACCTCCGACTGATGTAAACTGTGTTTGACCCACTTCCCGACCTCCAATTTAGTTCTCGTTTCTTGCATTCAAAATACAACTCAAATAAATTTCCATGACTACTTTGATCGCATCATGAAAGTGTCTAGAACTCTAGATATGATCTAAACAAGTGACCTAAAATTCTGCGCAGTTTTTAAAAACGATTTTAACACAATTAACCTAATTAATTACCATCACCGTATATATTTATTAACCCTAATTATTCTAATCATGTTCATATCATTAAATTATAGATTTCATAATTAACCTAACCCTAAATTCATCATGCATTGATTAAGAACATGTAAATAACAATTAAATTAAATAGGTGAACAAGGGTTTTACCTTAAAATTAATAGAAGACAAAAATTATGAAAACCCTAATTTTCTCTTGTAGATTTCAACTGCTTCTTGATCTCCATGGATTTTATGAGGTGTTTTGATAAATAAAAACCTTATATAATTAATCCTAACAAGTCCTAGCCCAAGTACAAAAGCCCGGTTCCCTTTTTCCTTTTTTTTCCTTTTCTTGCGTCACATAACCGACCAAACACCACCTAAATTTCGTTTTTTTATATTTTTTTTATTAACTAATATCTTATTAATATTACCTTTATTTTCCTTAATTTATTTCAGCTCCTAAAGCCTCCAAAACCTCAAAACCGTAAAGCTAGTCAGTTTTTACGCGTATACTATAAAAGACGTAAAAATATACAGTTTTATAAAAACTCTTGAAATATGAAATAAACTAAATAACTAAGTCCTACATGACTTAAAACCATCCCGAAAAATATTCTTGTGACTAATTACCTCATTCGAGACCTCCAAATGCTAAACCCTAAATCGTAAAAATACGATTTACTATAATACATATACGTACACATAAAATATTAAAATAACACCGCATTCTATCATAGTCACATCCATGTGAACTAATGAGCACGAACTAGTCTTAATGTATCATCATATAACGTACCACGTACTACATAAACGATGTCTGAACCCAAGTCAAAGTCTCAAACACAAACATATAACACATAAACGCACACTCAGCACATAACCAAAGTCAAACATTCACAAAATGGGAAATCTCAAGATTTAGGGTTGTCACAACACTCCCTCCTAATAGAAATCTCGTCCCGAGATTTACTCCCAAACTCAAACTTATTCTCAGCAAACAAACGAGGATACATATCTCTGATAAAACCTTCACGTTCAAGCGTGAACTCAGTTTATACTAAATAATCTCAACTAACAACACATGAGCCTTAACCGTCTGCGAGGAAACTTATTAAAACCATAAAGTTATGTAACCAACCTAACTAAATCTTGCAACTCATCAAACAAAAACTGTCTCGAAACCAAGTTAGGAGCCGTCACATAACTCGACGGGTTCAAAACCGTCACCCCGATTTTAGTCTTACTCATAAATGCCATAAATCAAAACTCATCAAAATATAACCACGTGTTCTAAGGTCTAAAGAACTCTCAAATTCTATCCCAACACATCTCTATCATAAGAACGTAACTTGATCATCCGTATGACTACAACAACGCTCCCAATGAATATAAGTTCACGACAAATTTTAGGACCCACAACTTCAGATAACGGATCAAACCCATGGACGACTAACGTAAGTTTACATGAACGAATTTAAAGATATTAACCAAAACCATGAGACTCCAAAAGATACTCAAACATAAACATGTATCGACTCCAAACGAACCATGGAAACGAACCAATGACATAAGAAGCACCCAACGACAACCGAAACATATTACGACCACATGAACCGAACTTAACACTACACTTGACTACCATCCTACTGAATTTATTTTTTCCTATGATCTAAAAAACTCCAACAACAAATTTCGCTTTCTACTTACACGTTTAACCCCTCTGTTTGGTCTCTACGCCAAAAGTCGTTTTTACCAAAACTGATTTTCTGTAAATGCTAAATGTTTGTCACCATTAGCCCGACCTTAACACCATAACTTTTATTGTAAAACTCCAGTCCTTTTACATACATTATAAAGAGTTCTCAAATCAAAAATCTTTGGCTATCTTACCCGTTTGGTTACGTTTTGACTCAAATTCCCAAAATCCAAATTTATTCCTAAACAGCGTACTGTTTTTGTAAAAATTGTTTGACGACCTTTCCGAACTCCATTTTCGACCAACCTTACATTTTTGAAAAGTAGACTCTCTGAAATTAATTTAAAAAAAAAGGAAACTTGACCAAAGGTGCTACCTACTGCCCGGAATAGTCAACACAAGACAGCCCTAAAAAATCAGACTGTTTTACGCCTTTATACACCAACCCTCTAAACATCATTGATTATCCCTAAATTCTTAACACAAACCCTAACATCATTGATGGATCTTAATTACTATATATTTTTTTTAACCACGTTTCCGACACTTTAACCTTATTTTTCACCGACTACCAACAACTATTTAACTATTTGCAAATTCCATTTTTTACCATGTACGACTCAAAACAAAAGATATCGTTATCCAAATAAAAAAAATCTCCACCATCTCAATGGCCTTCACACCAAAAGTACCGCACAAACAAACACGTGAAATGAGGACTCGATAAATGCGCTACTACGAAAGTTGAACATCTCAAAGAGAAACGAACTAACAAATCTTCCCAAGAATATAATCGATTAGTAGAAATGAATTATACATATATGGGCATAGGAGTACATACACTCAAATCCATCTAACATATACTATACAAGCATGTATTAACCCTCTTTCATGCAACCATACTTAGGAATCCATTGATGTCGTGGTACTTGTATAACTATTTTGGCCACCATACTTATACAAGTCCCCATTCACTAATGCACTCCCTCCTATGATGACACTTATAAGAATTAATACTACACATAACACATCAGTCTACCAACTCAAATAATCACATAGATCCTACAACTCATATAAGCACATAATCCACAACATAACATAAGGTCCAAAATTCCATGTATCAAAATAAGATAGCCAATGCATGAATCTCATAAACTCGTAGTCCAACTGAACCAGCGTAGATAAAATTCAAAATGTATAAAGAACATGAAAGCATAATTAAACAAAATCCAACAATGACTAGTGTATATGACTATGGTTCAACCTGCACTAGTCAAAACTCGTAAATAAAGTAACATGTAGCTAAGTATGAACTTACTATCGTTCAATTCATACTAGTCAAAACTTCGCAATAAATAACATCCAAACACATTAATTAATATAAAATGCACACATACCCCTATGACGCCTATATGCAGGGACCCTTAAGCTATAGACTAGGCTACGCGACTAGGCAACCTAATTCTCTATAACCATTGTCTTTGATATCATTCTATCACACCCCACCATGGCGGAATATGGGGCGCGATGTATGGATATCATCACAACAATAGCGTGTCTATAGAGTTGACTAAATGAAATATAAATTTCATGAAAAGGTGACACAATGTCATGACAATATCTCAAATAATGTAGGCGTCTAGGTAAGTAGGTAACAGGCCTACCCCTTACCAAAGACATTCAAATAACACACATCAAGCATATAGCTATCAAACAATTTACTGAATCAAAAGACAAAATAAAATCTAATAGGAAAGGGATTCCTCCTAATGCCTCTATACTCTAGCCACTTCTAACATCATCTTGCACAACTACCTCACCTGAAAATGACACTAAAATCTGTCAACATAAAGTTGGTGAGAACATAGGTTTAAGTTATCTAGAACATCATAAGAAACCTTGACATCTGCTGTAAATAAGTTGAAGAAAGACAATTTATAGTAATGGACCATAATGTGATAATCATGTTACATGCATCCACAACAAAACTTAAACCAAGTACTGATCACATCTAAAATTCACAAAGCACACTATAGCAATCAAGAAATATCCCGTCACACACACAAGAACACACACCACACTATCCGTTTCTTTCCCACACCACCTGTGGAAGATGAACTATATCTCCGTCGAGATATCTTGCCTCCGAAGAGACGATGCACAAGTACTCAGGACGGATCGTTCCCCACGAACCAAGAACTCAGAACCAAGAACTCAGGACGGATCATGCCCCACGCTCCACACACATCACAACTGGTCCCATAGACGCCCATACATCTATGTACCAATCCAAATCATAACCAATCAAGATTCACATATCAGAACACATATCAAAGCACATATGAGAACACATAAGCACGCAAGTCACACAATAACACATCTATGTCCAAACATTTATGAAAATATAGTACCAAAACATTTTAATAACACCACAAGTGTCATCTCCATCCCATACTAGAAAAACATTTAAAAACATAGCAAAATGGGACTATGAACTCACTTGATAAAGCTCCTCCAAGTTTCCGCACACTAGCAAAATCTAACACACAATACATACAATCAAGACAAGAACTAATGAAAACTCATAATGACTCATCAATCTATGATTGATGTCTAACCTCATATACATTTTAATACCACTTAATAACTTCACTTACATGTCTAATGCATCCCATTACACCCTTCTCTAAAGCCCTTAACTTATCCAAGTTCATAACCTATCTCGTTGAGATTTTACCCAAAACAGTCCCGATTTTCATACTCCGTATTATGCCTCAAACACCCACCAAACCTAACCCATATTCCTTGCAATGAAAATACCATATACTTATATGTGTTAGCTAAGTTCTCAAACCTTGCCCCAACCTCATAGCTAATTCTAAGTCCTCAATATGTAACTTATAGTTTTACCTACCCAGAACTTACTAATTTTGAGCATATGAAAAGTTTGTTATGACCAGAGGGTCTTACACTATTCCACTTGATTAGCCCTATTCCATATCTCTTATTTAACATATGAACTAACTCTCATGTTCGTTTGAAGGTCCAATTGTACTCCTAAGTACCCTAACCATCTTAAAACATTAATTTAAACCCGACTGATTTTAAAACTGTTTTAACCTCCAACTGTTGTAAACTGTGTTTGACCCATTTCCCGACCTCTAATTTAGTTCTCGTTTCTTGCATTCAAAAGCCAACTCAAATACCTTTCCAGGACTACCTTGATCGCATCATGAAAGTGTCTAGAATTCTAGATATGATCTAAACAAGTGACCTAAAATTCTGCCCAGTTTTTAAAAACGATTTTAACACAATTAACCTAATTAATTACCATCACCGTATATATTTATTAACCCTAATTATTCTAATCACGTTCATATCATTAAATTACAGATTTCATAATTAACCTAACCCTAAATCCATCATGCATCGATTAAGAACATGTAAATAACAATTAAATTAAATAGGTGAACAAGGGTTTTACCTTAAAATTAATAGAAGACAAAACTTATGAAAACCCTAATTTTCTCTTGTAGATTTCGACTCCTTCTTGATCTCCAGGGATTTTATGAGGTGTTTTGATAAATAAAAACCTTATATAATTAATCCTAACAAGTCCTAGCCCAAGTACAAAAGCCCGGTTCCCTTTTTCCTTTTTTTTCCTTTTCTTGCGTCACATAAACGACCAAACACCACCTAAATTTCGTTTTTTATATATTTTATTATTAATTAATATCTTATTAATATTACCTTAGTTTTCCTTAATTTATTTTAGCTCCAAAAGCCTCCAAAACCTCAAAACCGTAAAGCTAGTCAGTTTTTACGCGTATACTGTAAGAGACGTAAAAATATACAGTTTTATAAAAACTCTTGAAATATGAAATAAACTAAATAACTAAGTCCTACATGACTTAAAACCATCCCGAAAAATATTCCTGTGACTAATTACCTCATCCGAGACCTCCAAATGCTAAACCTTAAATCGTAAAAATACGATTTACTATAATACATATACGTACACATAAAATATTATAATAACACCGCATTCTATCATAGTCACATCCATGTGAACTAATGAGCACGAACTAGTCTCAATGTATCATCATATAACGTACCACGTACTACATAAACGATGTCTGAACCCAAGTCAAAGTCTCAAACACAAACATATAACACATAAACGCACACTCAGCACATAATCAAAGTCAAACATTCACAAATGGCAAATCTCAAGATTTAGGGTTGTCACATACTTTATCTTTCTAAGCCGCTCTGGCTAGCAGGGAATCTAGTTCAGCAAGGTCCATAGGGTGAGCTCGCTTGAAGCTGGGGCGCGTCTAGTGGTATCGTATACAAGATCACACGGCTGCTTTTAGGAGAGATCTGTTCATCCAACTCGAAATATCATAAGTAAAAGAAGAAGAAGAATCTGACACCCGAAATTCTCATGTCTTTCTTGGTTGGACCAACCAGCGAAATCCGTCTTCCTGAATTGGCCTCTAAGACAGTCCCATAATTCTTGAGAGTCTTTATTTAGTTTGCCCCAATGATGGCCTTTCTGATCTCATCCGTATTCCAATCAAAGAATCAAAGAAAGAAGGTTTCAGTTTCATAAAGCAAGCACCTCTTTCCAGCCTTAGTCAAATAGCCACCGGAGGCAGGGGGCGCAGTTCTTAAACAGAAGAATGGCGATAAAGAGGAAATGATTCAAATTAAAGAAAAAAAGAGTCGAATTGTAAGTCAAGTAAGAAGGAAGGAGGCTAGCCCCCGAAAATGCTCCGCTCTTTTACGCTACGATGGGCTTTTTTACTCTTTATTTAAGTGCCCCACTCCTTCTTTTGTCCTGTATCTGTAGCTGCTTTTCCCGCTGATATGAGTGATTTTACTCATATCATTTATATCTTAAAACAATGAATAAAATCATAAAATGTTCAAATATTGCCTTGTATTTGCTTGTTTGTTGTTTGATGTGTGTAGGTACCAAATTTCGCAAAAACCGGCAAAAACCGGCATGAGTTTGAAGAAAAAGATCGAGGAAGCCAAAAACGAGCTCGTCTTTAGCGGATTTAATCATTTATGGAGTTTAAAAGGCTTGTGGGTCCCACATTTGGGAAAATGGGCTCAAAAGCCCATTTGAAGTTCATAAAAGTGTTATTATTTGGAATAAGCCCAAGTTGAGGACCAAATCAAGATGGATTTAGCATATTCGGGCCAAAAGCCCATTTTAATTTACAAAGAATAATCCTGGGCCTTTGTGAAACCCACTAGGGTTTGGAACATTATTAAAAACGAATGAAAAGTTTACTTTTCATATTCTTTGGTCAAAACTAATTATACATCACCCACACCACCCACGTTTTTTTACCTTCGATATAACCAATGTCCCTCACCTCTCTCATCTCTTCCATCCCACCCCTAAATAAAACATTCACCCTTTCATCCTAACCCTAGTTAACCTAAAATAAATATTGGGGCTTTTAGTTATTGAGGGCACGATTGATTCACACGCTTGGGGAATTAAATCCCCAAGTTTTTCGGATGTTGAAGATGGAGAAGCAAGTGACGTGGCAACGATTCATTGGCTGTAACAGCGCATCACCCCCACTCCACCGATAAGAGAGAGAGACAAATCAGACTCAAAGAAGCAAAAGTAGCACAACAGATTGTCACGTTGGCAATCCGTGTGACTATGGACTCATCACGGCCGTATGATCAAAACTGACAAGAAAGAGAGTGAAGAAGATGCTTAATCAATGGTTAGAAATCATCCTCTCATCACCAACAACTCCACCCCAACCCTCTCGGGTTTCCTATATAAACCCCCCTCATTCTTGTATTTTCTGATCCCTTTTTCTTTCTTTAAAGTTATTATGTCATTTTTTAGATAGGATAGATTGTATGTTTTTCATAAATATATTGTAATGTTTGATTTTAATAAATGAAATTCGATTTCTAGTTTTTATATCTATTTATCTCAATTTGTGTTATTTTTATTAAAGTCTTTGCCATCATATTCTATATCTTGATATTAACTGAGTATTACTCATATTAGCTTATTTAATAGCTAATGTGATTAATTAAAGAGGAAATAGGGAAAACGTGTTTAACTACTGTTAAACATTTGAAAAAGTGAATTATATTAGTTCGTGGTGTTGATGTTAATGGTGGTTCGATTATAATGTTGGTTCGAATTATGTCCATGATTCGAGATGATGTTTGGTGGTTCGTTTTATGTTTTATGGTGGTAGAGATCCGGTTTAACAAGATGGCGCAGCGCCGCTCTTCTTCCCAAAGGATCTTCGATAAAAGGTAAGGCTCGATTTATTGCTAAAGTCTTTATGTTACTGCTTGGGTGATGTCAATTTGATAGATGGTATGAATTCGTTTAGTAAATGTTGGATGTATTAGTTTAAGCTTGTTACTGTTTTAAATTTGAGTTAACTGTTAATTTCTGTGATGATTTTTAGATTTAATATATTAGGTAATTTGCTGATATAGATCTGTATTTTTCGTGTGCTTTTTCTAATGTTTGTGAATTAGCTTTGATTCTATTATTCATATCATAGATATTGTGTTTTATTTAGTTTAATTCGCTTATTATTTTTGAGAGTGTCTTATTTAGCTGTTATATAGATCAAGTTTTAAGACTGCTCAGGTTTGATGGATTGATTCTGATATTTAGTCCGTTTATTTTTATTGTTCAATCTGATATAGTTTGGTTTCATACCTGTTGAGTTTTTTTTTACTTATATGAATCTGGTATCTGCATAATTTGGGTCTGCTGATATTATTTGTCTCCTTATTTTTCTGCTGAAATTAGTTGATAGCTCCTCTAGATCTACTGAGTAATTGATTGCTATGGCTTGAATATTTCAATCAGTCTGCTATTATTTTGTATCTGTTGGATTAGTTAATGTTGTTTAACTGCTTGACTAGATAGAGATTTTTGTTCAATTTTATGATGTTTACTGTCTTAGTTTAAGGTTGCTAAATTTTGCTTATTGAACTGCTTATTCAGTTTAATTCATACGAATGCTATACACATATTAATCCAAACTTGTCCAATTATCAGCAAAAAGTCACCTCCTGTGACTGTTAATTTTCTGTGTCTAAAAATATAAATCACTAAAATATTGTCCCTCATATGGATCGAACCCGATACCTCTCGGATATCAACCCAACGGCTCAACCACTGGGCTTGGGGCTCCTTTTTAGTTGTTATTTGTGTTTGAAACTTTATATCCCTTCCTAACTAGGCTGTCAGCTTAATAGTTAATTAAATTCATAGTTTTAATCTTTGTTTAAATTTTAATCACTTGAAATTTCTTTTATAAAGTTTACAAATAAATAAATAAAAATGTTTTATTAATTTTTGAAATTTAATTAGTTATAATAATTTTGAAATTAATTAGGTTTTAATTAATTTAGTTTTTAAAATAGATTTGGTTAGTAAAAAGTAAAAGTTAATTTTTAATAGATTTAATTAATTAATAATTTTTAAATAAGTTTTTAAATTAGTTTAAATAAAGTTTTTTTTAAATAGTGTAAAGGTAAAATTAATTAAATAGTTAAGTTTTAATTATTTTTAAATAGTTTAAATTTTTTAAATAGTTTAAATAATTTTTAGTAATTGTTTTTAGATTAAACGGGGTACGATTCATGCACTTAGGATTAATTAGCTTTAAATTGGTAGAATTAATTTTAGTTTCAAAAACCGAAAACCAATTCGAATCAATTGTCCAAATCGAAACAAAACGTCTCAAATTCACTCGATCTTCGTGTATAACGAACTTGGTTCACCAACGTGTTTAATTAAATCCGTCTTTGGTAATTTTAGTCTATTACTTTTTCTAAAGGTAAATTTCTAATTTACCCTATAACGTATCTTAATTATCACATATACTATCCACGACACATCAAAAATTTTGGCGCCGCTGCCAGGGATCTTGTGTACGATTCGTCTTTGTGAGATTTGTTGATCGTTGATTTGAAGACCCTTTCCGTCCTCGGAAAGTTTTGTTATTTTTCTATTATTATAGTATGTATCGTTTTTCGTGTTTTTTGTGATTACTATATTGTATTACTAGAACAATAAATTTACCTACTTTTCAAATAAGACCTTAGTTGGGATTTCATCACCTAGCTATTGTATTAGAATCCAAAACAAAAAAAGGCAAAATAGATAAATACTAATAAAAAGTTTGAACTCGATTTATACAAACTATAAGGTGGGTATAAGACGACGAGCTATAAAAGGCCGTCTAAGGAAAAAGGTTTTTAAGTGCTTTGTGCCACCTCGTTTCCCCGTTTTCTTGTGCGTATATTGAGAGGGACAACCGATTATTGATTTGCCAACTCAAGTAGTATTAAATCTTATTTTTGTAGTTTACTTATTGAACCTCGAGACGTTTAGGTTTTCACCTATCGTTTCAAAGTCGACCGAGGGTAATTTACTTCCATAGTAGTTATCCTTATTCCTTGTTTTTATCGATCATTTTTTATTGAGCAATACCAAATGAAAAAATACCAAAAATAATCTTCATCTTGTCTAATTTCTTTTCTTCAACCCTCTAAAATTCTCGTCACTTTGGTTTATGCAATTAAGATCTTCTCGACTTTTGATTGATTTAAATAGGCTTGAAAATATTCCTCGTAGAAATAGAAATCGTCAACAACGAATAGTGGAACCCGAGCTTCCACCTATTGTTGTAGAGATGGCCGATAACCGAACAATGGAGGAATTGCTCCGTGCACCCACCGAAGGGTATGGGGAAGCAATCGTTGTGCCGGCTATTTTGGCGGATCATTTTGAGATTAAGACGGGTCTTTTATCGCTCATTCGTGCCAACCAATTTCGTGTCAATGAGACCGATAACCCGCATTCTCACATTCGGAATTTTCTTCGAATTACCTCGACTCTCAAGTTTAGAGATGTGCCGAATGACGCGATTAAGCTCATGCTTTTTCCGTACTCGCTCGAGGGTAATGCTAAGATATGGTATGAGAAAGAACCACCGGGTTCGATTTTAACATGGGATGATTTAGTGTCTAAGTTCATGAATTATTTCTTTCCACCATCCAAAACAAGACACTTTAAGAACGAGATCACTAGATTTGAACAAAAAGTGCATGAATCGTTTGGGGTTGCTTGGGAAAGATTTAAAGATTTGTTAAGACAATGTCCACACCACGGTTTCTCGGAATTGCACCAAATCAATACTTTTTATAATGGACTTAATATGATTGAACAAGATTCTTTAAATGCCGCCGCGGGTGGTAACCTTTTAAGAAAAACTCCGAGATACGCGTGGGGTATAATTGAGAATAAGTCTAGAGCACAATATTCACGAAACACACCGGTTGTTTCCAATGTGAATTCGTTTAATCCCGATATTGCTAGATTGGACTCTAAGATTGACACGATTGTGAATGAGCTTAGGAAGAATCCTCATGGATCGATTAATATGGTTGAGAATGTTTGTGTATCATGTGGTGGAGCACATCCTAATTATGCTTGTTCAACCACGGGGTTTGATCAAGCTAGTGCTTTAGCCGTGACGGGAACTTATGACTCCAACGGTCAAGTTCCTCGTCAAAATCATGTTGCTCCACCGGGTTTTCCACCGGTTCAAAATAGGTACAACAATGGAAACAATGAGAATAATTTTAACCGTGGTAACCAAGGGAAATTCAATCAAGGAAATGGGTTTAATGCTAATCAAAACAATCAAGGTTTTCACAATAACCAAAATGAGTTGTCAAGCTATATCAAGTCAAATGAGGCAAATTTGAAAGCTTTTCAAAACAACATTCAAGGGTAAATTAATACTTTGAAACTCGATTTTTAAATTACGATTAAAGGGCAAAACAATAAGACTGAGGTTAATCAACAAAGGCTAGAGTAAAACCAAAATCGTATGCAACAAAGTATGGAACAAAGTCAAAACAAATTGCTTTCGATGTTTGAGGGATTTATGTCTAAACCATCATCTTCTTCGGGTTGCTTACCTAGTAATACCATTCCAAACCCGAAGGGAGAGCTTAAGGCCATAACCGTTTATGATGATTGTGATAATTTAGAAGAAGTTGAAGTGATTGAGTTTAATCCTCCACCTACAGAAACCTTTCTAGATGTCACCAAGGCTACTTTAAATTTGATTAGTACCTGGCTTTTCTTTGATTTCTTTCCCGAGAAATATAAAGATCCGGGTCAATTCTTGATACCTTGTGCTTTTAATGAGCTTGGGGTATGCAAAGCTCTAGCCGATCTAGGAGCTAGCATTAACTTAATGCCCCTAGCCATTTGGAAAACTATTGACTATGCACCACCTAGTACCACTCGAATGATCATTGAGCTTGCTAATGGTACCACCACCCGTCCGGTTGGTATAGCGGAAAATGTCATTGTTAAAGTGGGAAAGTTTTTGTACTTAGCTGATTTTGCTATAGTTGATTATGAGACCAATCCTCGTGTACCTATCATTTTAGGACGACCATTTTTGTGCACGGCTCATGTTTAAGTTGATATGAGGAAAGAGGAGATTAAATTGTTTTATGGGGATAAAAGTATTATTTTTAAACCGGAAAAGATTCCAAGATTTGTTTCTAAGAAAGTGGAAAGTGTGAAACTTGTTGAGACTATTGAAAGTAATAAGAAATCTCTCTTTTCAAAAGGTGTTTTTCCAATTTTGGAAACCTCATTTTGTGATGAAGAAAATTTAAAGGAAGATGCTTGTTTTGTTGAATCATGTTGTAATCTTACCTCATCTCCACTCACTCCACACGATGATGATAGTTCTAAGATTGAAAAGGAAATTGATGAATACCGTAGTGCACCATTTGATGCTAGTGAGTTTGATAATGATAATTTTGATCCCGAGAGTGATATTGCTTTTATTGAAAAATCATTGAAAATGGACTCATTTCCACTCTCCTCGAAGGACCAAATTGATGTTCCTAAGGCACAATCTTCATTTGAAGAGCCTTTGATTCCTAACTTCACACCGAGTGAGGTTAGTGACTATTCATTTGATAAGTTCGCCGATGAACTTGTTGATCCACTTCCACGGGGAAGTGAAGACGTTACTGATTTCGAGATCGAGCGTGTTTCTCATGTTTTACCTACCATTCTCGAGGAATTCTCCGATGAATTTCCTTCTAATGAGAATGATGATCTTGTATCCGAGTGTGACACACTTGATACTTTGTCGGATATTTCTTGTGATGACAAGATTGATGAGTTTTGTGACTTACTCAAATCCTCTCTTTGAAGCTTCAATGAGCAATAATCCATTGTTTCAAGAGGATTTTGAGAGCATCATACTTCCTACATCTCACAACCTTTGTGATGATGAACTTCTCTTGAAGGAGGTTGATGAGTGTCTTTATATAGACATTCCTTCGGAATTTAAGGAAGAGTCTAATTACGGTGATGACGATCTTTGGTTTGATCACCCGATTTATGATGATGATAATGTTGACCCGGAGGGAGAAATTACCTTTACTCCAATTATCCTTCCCACTCGCTTTGATCTTAATGTGCGGGTTTTTCATGCGACTCATTTTGAGTACCATGACCCCTTTGTTCACATTCATAAGAGTGATAAGGTCAACAAAGTCATGCAAGTTAATACCACTAGTGTTGAGACTTTTATACCACCATTACCATGTGCTTTATATGATCTTGGATTAGCATGGGGGGACGACACCGTGTTGTCTATTCCTTTTTCTCACGAGGACAAGGTGTTCGACCCTGGAATCATTGATTTAGGGAAATCTCGGCCTTTCACCGATGCAGTAATTGAAAGATTTTTCGATCATCTTGGTGTGAGTTTATCTCGGGAAGCATGCTTTATCCATATCGTGATTTGTGACTACCATCTCTTTTTGGAGATTTATGTTGGAGTTCTATCCTTTCGTTTGTCATCCGACAACTAGGATGTAATCTTTGACCCCAGCATCGTGCTTTATCATGGATTTTATTTCATTATGCCGGTTTTCACCATTTTCCCTAAGGACCAATGAATGCGGGGATCGAGTCGAGCTCATGACTCGGTCAACAAAAACGAGGTGCCTTGTGGGGGAGTCTCATACATTCTATCTTCTTTCTATTTTCTAACACTTATAAGGCTTGATCTTTCAAGCTCGTACTCGTGTTTTGTTGTGTTGTGAATCTTAGGTATGACCCTAATCATTGAAGACTCTCGTGTTTGGTTTTTGTCGGTCCACTTGATCTTCCATTCTTTGAATGCCAAAAAGGGGCACACTCTCTATCCTTTGATTTTTATCGACTAACGTTTTATCTTGAGGCATAATTAATAAACGGCTTATAGATTTGCGTGCTCTTTTCATGTTAGGATTTTGCATTAGACTCTTCGTGTTTTAGCAAGGGGGTGTTACTCTTGAGCTAAGAAACATTGAGGATAATGTTTGGTTTTAGCATGGGGGAGTCAATCGATATAATCGCTTGCAATTGCTTTTGTTGTGTCCAAACGTAATCGTTTTTCTCGTTTTTTTAATAAAATTTTAATTTTTTAGTGTTATTTTTAAGTTTTTAATAAAGAAAATAAGTGCTTTTGACACAAATGTAGGCTTTCCGTTGGTGAAAATAAAAATAGTTTTTGACTCGACTGGGTTTTTACCTTAGCTTTTCCTTAACGTGTTTGAATTAAGTTTTGCTAGGCTTTTATATAGGGAACTTTAAAACGCGGAAGTCTTAATTCATACGGGTTAAGAACAAGAACTTTTCACAAGTTCTTATAATTGATCCTAGAAAGTCGTTTATCAAGGGAACTTTAAAACGCAAATTCTAAAACTTGAAAAAGTATAATAAGATGCAAGATCCTATAGATGACTTGAAAACCCAAAACTTTGATTTAATAGGCTAAGTATCCATTGATTTCACATTTTTGGAATTTTACAATATGGAGAACAAGAGATGATAGAGTTTAATCATAAGTTTCTAAGGTTAATTCTTCTTTGTGCAAGTATTTTTGTGTTTGATTTAATCTCCTCGTATTTATTTTCCACGCTTGAATAATAATTGCTTAATAAATGAAGTTTATAGAGGTTTAGGCTTGGTATCTTAACTCGTAACTCCTTCTTTTTCATCCCTTGTAATTAAAGTGAGAACACATTAAGGGTGTCAGCGTCATGGACTTTTGATCATGGGATTGCAAAAATTTGGCTTACTATACATATCATATTAATAAAGAAGAATAAATTAAAACATGTTCTCTAGGAGCCTTCGGGTGGGAGTCATGTAGCAGTAACCTTGTCATTAGAGCCTTAGGGTGTATGGCAAGGGGACGTGTTGAATAAAAATTGCTTCATCATCATGAGCCATAAGGTGGGATGGTGAATGTCAATTCCCTTATTTTTGTCCAAGGAGCCTTCGGGTGTGGATTTTAAATAAGGAGCACAATTGCATCTTAAAGAGCCACAAGGTGTTATGATGTGATTTTTGCTAACTCCATTAATAAGGTCATAATTGACTTTGGAGGTTTTATTTTTTGCTTTTAAGTAGTCCTATTAGCCAAATTTCGGGTCCGGGGATTTATCCCTCAAATCATGTTAAGTTATCCTTGATGTGGGCTTTCTTTAGTGACAACGGTTTTTGAAGTCGAGGTTAGGTTTTGAGTGTTGAGTTTACACCGTTCTTGCCTTCATTTTTGGACTAATAAATATCAAATAAGTCAAATGAGCCTTTGGGTGAATGACAAATAAAATCTAGAGATACAATTAGGAATAATAGGAGATTGAGTTTAACACAAATTACTTGTATGAGTTGGTTTAATTTTGGGGCTTATGATTGACAATGATCTTGTTTTTACACTTGGCATGGAAAAGTGAAAAGTCGGGGACGATGAATCTATTTGAGTTTTATGATCCTAAAAGTTATTTTTCTATAATGAAAGCAATATATTATGTCTTTGCAAAATAAAATGTCTAAAGTTGAATAGAAGTGTAGTTAGTGTTTTATTTTATCATTGCGTGAGGACACGGTAATTGCTTAGCAAGGGGGAGTTTGATATGAGTGATTTTACTCATATCATTTATATCTTAAAACAATGAATAAAAGCATAAAATGTTCAAATATTGCCTTGTATTTGCTTGTTTGTTGTTTGATGTGTGTAGGTACCAAAGTTCGCGAAAACCGGCAAAAACCAGCACGAGTTTGAAGAAAAAGATCGAGGAAGCCAAAAACGAGCTCGTCTTTAGCAGATTTAATCATTTATGGAGTTTAAAAGGCTTGTGAGTCCCACATTTGGGAAAATGGGCTTAAAAGCCCATTTGAAGTTCATAAAAGTGTTATTATTTGGAATAAGCCCAAGTTGGGGCCCAAATCAAGATGGATTTAGCATATTCGGGCCAAAAGCCCATTTTAATTTAGAAAGAATAATCCTGGGCCTTTGTGAAACCCACTAGGGTTTGGAACATTATTAAAAACGAATGAAAAGTTTACTTTTCATATTCTTTGGTCAAAACTAATTATACATCACCCACACCACCCACGTTTTTTTACCTTCGATATAACCAATGTCCCTCACCTCTCTCATCTCTTCCATCCCACCCCTAAATAAACCAGTCACCCTTTCATCCTAACCCTAGTTAACCTAAAATAAATGTTGGGGCTTTTAGTTATTGAGGGCACGATTGATTCACACGCTTGGGGAATTAAATCCCCAAGTTTTTCGGATGTTGAAGATGGAGAAGCAAGTGACGTGGCAACGATTCATTGGCTGTAACAGCGCATCACCCCCACTCCACCAATAAGAGAGAGACAAATCAACCTCAAAGAAGCACAAGTAGCACAACGGATTGTCATGTTGGCAATCCGTGTGACTATGGACTCATCACAGCCGTATGATCAAAACTGACAAGAAAGAGAGTGCAGAAGATGCTTAATCAATGGTTAGAAATCATCCTCTCATCACCAACAACTCCACCCTAACCCTCTCGGGTTTCCTATATAAACCCCCCTCATTCTTGTACTTTTTTATCCCTTTTTCTTTCTTTAAAGTTATTATGTCATTTTTTAGATAGGATAGATTGTATCTTTTTCATAAAATTATTGTAATGTTTGATTTTAATGAATGAAATTCGATTTCCAGTTTTGATATCTATTTATCTCAATTGGTGTTATTTTTATTAAAGTCTTTGCAATCATATTCTATATCCTGATATTAACTGAGTATTACTCATATTAGCTTATTTAATAGCTAATGTGATTAATTGAAGAGGAAATAGGGAAAACATGTTTAACTACTGTTAAACATTTGAAAAAGTGAATTATATTAGTTCGTGGTGTTGATGTTAATGGTGGTTCGAGTATAATGTTGGTTCGAATTATGTCCATGATTCGAGATGATGTTTGGTGGTTCGTTTGATGTTTTATGGTGGTAGAGATTCGGTTTAACAAGACGGCTCAGCGCCGCTCTTCTTCCCAAAGGATCTTCGATAAAAGGTAAGGCTCGATTTATTTCTAAAGTCTTTATGTTACTGCTTGAGTGATGTCAATTTGATAGATGGCATGAATTCGTTTAGTAAATGTTGGATGTATTAGTTTAAGCTTGTTACTGTTTTAAATTTGAGTTAACTATTAATTTCTGTGATGATTTTTGGATTTGATATATTAGGTAATTTGCTGATATAGATCTGTATTTTTCGTGTGCTTGTTCTAATGTTTGTGAATTAGCTTTGATTCTATTATTCATATCATGGATATTGTGTTTTATTTAGTTTAAGTCGCTTATTATTTTTGAGAGTGTCTTATTTAGCTGTTACATAGATCAAGTTTTAAGACTACTCAGGTTTGATGATTCTGATATTTAGTCCGTTTATTTTTATTGTTCAATCTGATATAGTTTGGTTTCATACCTGTTGAGTTTTTTTTTACTGATATGAATCTGGTATCTGCATAATTTAGGTCTGCTGATATTATTTGGTCTCCTTATTTTTCTGCTGAAATTAGTTGATAGCTCCTCTAGATCTACTGAGTAATTGATTGCTATGGCTTGGATATTTCAATCAGTCTGCTATTATTTTGTATCTGTTGGATTAGTTAATGTTGTTTAACTGCTTGAGTAGATAGAGATTTTTGTTCAATTTTATGATGTTTACTGTCTTAGTTTAAGGTTGCTGAATTTTGCTTATTGAACTGCTTATTCGGTTTAATTCATACGAATGCTATACACATATTAATCCAAACTTGTCCAATTATCAGCAAAAAGTCACCTCCTGTGACTGTTAATTTTCTGTGTCTAAAAATATAAATCACGAAAATATTGTCCCTCGTGTGGATCGAACCCGAGACCTCTCGGATATCAACCCAACGCCTCAACCACTGGGCTTGGGGCTCCTTTTTAGTTGTTATTTGTGTTTGAAACTTTATATCCCTTCCTAACTAGGCTGTCAGCTTAATAGTTAATTAAATTCATAGTTTTAATCTTTGTTTAAATTTTAATCACTTGAAATTTCTTTTATAAAGTTCAAAAATAAATAAATGAATAAAAATGTTTTATTAATTTTTGAAATTTAATTAGTTATAATAATTAGTTTTGAAATTAATTAGGTTTTAATTAATTTAGTTTTTAAAATAGATTTGGTTAGTAGAAAGTAAAAGTTAAATTTTAATAGATTTAATTAATTAATAATTTTTAAATAAGTTTTTAAATTAGTTTAAATAAAGTTTTTTTAAAATAGTGTAGAGGTAAATTTAATTAAATAGTTAAGTTTTAATTATTTTAAAATAGTTTAAATTTTTAAATAGTTTAAATAATATTTTGTAATTGTTTTTTGATTAAACGGGGTACGATTCATGCACTTAGGATTAATTAGCTTTAAATTGGTAGAATTAATTTTAGTTTTAAAAACCGAAAACCAATTCGAATCAATTGTCCAAATCAAAACAAAACGTCTCAAATTCACTCGATCTTCGTGTACAATGAACTTGGTTCACCAACGTGTTTAATTAAATCCGTCTTTGGTAATTTTAGTCTATTACTTTTTCCTAAAGGTAATTTTCTAATTTACCCTATAACGTATCTTAATTATCACATATACTATCCACGACACATCACCCGCACTCTCTTTTATCCTAAATGGGCTTCCCTTCACCACAAGATGCAAAAGATTGAAGTTTTAAACCTGGCGGTATCAGCGTTTAGGAAAAACTGCTTTCATGCGGTCTCTTTCTTTTTCGGATGAAGGTGAGTGGCAAAGTCTGGTTCAACTAAGGAGTAGGTCGTCCTATCTGATAGAGCGGGTAATGCTCAAATTCTTTTTTTCGTAATCAGTACATACCTCAACTTTAAGCTCACCTATTGCATAAGGTCTCGCCTGGATTGAGGAAGCTAGTCATAATCTTGTGAAAACTAGTTGCCAGCAACCCTTAAAAAGACTTGAGTTGATCTGGTATTCATCACCCTTCTATGAATGTTGCCGGTCAAGTGAAATATCATTTTCTTCTAATTATATCATTCTAAGTTCTCCTAATTCCAACGTTATAGATCTGGAAAAATGCTAAAATTATTATACAACTTCCATGGAAAAGCTATGTCTGCAAACAAGTATCAAAGTTCCATCGTAAACAAATACAGACACTTACGCAACCAGATTCCCTGTAATTATATAAACATATGCCCTTGAACAAACATATGCAGTTAAATAAATATTCGGCCTTAAATACCAACTGATACCTTAACAATACACATCGACGCCACAATAATACCAATTGATGCCTTTATAATACTCGATTCCGTAAAGAGGGAGCATTAAAAGTACCATAAACAAAAAAACATGTAAAAGATTTTTGGGCTTCATTGTAATCAAACGTAAAAGATTTTAAAGGATAATTTACTTAAGCTCCAATCGATCTAAAATCAGAAGCTCATATTGAATAATAATACTCATTGATGTACTAACAATACTATTGATTTCCTAATAATACTCTTTGTTCTGTCAAAGTATAGGGCGGGTCACTACACTACATTACATTATTTTACAGTTAAAAGAAAAGTACGCATCCAGTTCAATGTGTGTTATAGAATAGTTGTTTACCAGATGGAATGTTATCAGATGATGAAAATACATACCTTGACAAGATGCTTCAAGAGCCGGTGTAAGATAGGAGGAGATACATATTGGATTTAAATTATTGAATCTACTACGGTGTAAGATATTGTTCCTGTACCATACAGCAAATAAGCACCTATTTTTTACTAATATTTATTATTAAAAGAAGGAAAAAGTTTATAAAAACTTACTAGTAATTTAACGCTTAGAACACTAGAAGTTAGTTCTCCTCAAATATCTAAAATGATGCATTCAACTAGGGTCTCAAATCTCATGGTCCGTTCTAATGCCTTGCAAAAAAAGGATCATTAGAAAGAATGAAAATCGTTTTGTTTGATAAACAAAAATACTTAGTTTGAGTTTCGGTAGTACACAAAAAGTCTACCTTGTGTTGATGAACCTACAGACCTCTAGTGTTCTAATAGCATATTTCCTGTTAAATTTGAAACAAATGATTAGTGAACAATCGGTGACGTGATTTATAGTTGACGAGATGGTCACTAACCAAACATCCATTGTATTTAAGCCATGTAAACCCAATCCACTAGCGAATTCATAACTTGAAATATATGATCCTAATGCACTTATCATGAAAGGCTAATTTATTCAAACATACTTTTACATTCAAATCTCATAAATGTCATACACTAATAACAAAAAAACATTATATTAACACATATGATAAGTGAATGTTGCTAAGCAAAAATAGTTTCACATCAAATTTCATAAATAAGCTTAAAATTAACATATAACCTGAATAATTGCATCATTTGAGCTGTAATTAGAGCTGCAATTACACAAAATCACGGGGTGAAACCGAATGTCTGGTGGTGACGTGTGGTGGTTGTACCAGAGGTGTAGTGGTGGTTTTGATTGGTAACTGATTTTATTTTGATCGGTTTTTTTAGGATGTATGTTCACGTATCATTTTCAATATACGTATCATTTTCAATATAGGTATAAGAGGCTACAACCGCGACTCCCTAAAACTTGTAGCTTTATAAAGGAGAATAAGGTATTAGAGTCTAATCCTTAATCCATGTTATTTGGATGCTATACTATGAATTAGACGATAGCACTAAAATTTCTCATATGGATGCACTAAGTTACCTCGAACGGGTGCACTAAACCATTAATATCAAGGATACATACAAGCACACAATATTTGATACAAGCATACACTATTAACACCAGGGAGTAATATGTATGCAACTCTTTGAATAGTAATAAAACAAAAGGGTAATACATTCAAAATTATTTACTAAAACACTATCTAGAAACTATGTTCAGCTAAACTAAACTGATGCAACAAGCACAAACATAGATGAGCTAATAAAATTTGATCTAGGTAGCGAGAAGTCATCTATGTGTCTGCTTTAAACATGTGATTCGAGTCGACTCCTCGATAACAAAAAAAACTTACTATCACATCCACAAATAGTTGTCAACGAGAGCTCAAATTTTATGTGCACTAACAGTAATCCAAATTCTACATACTTATTCATATCCTATATGTAAAACTTTCTACGCATTTGTATACCTTAGCTTATTCGTGTTATGTTTTAACCAATAAACTTGCAACCTGATGATCTATCATTCTAACGAGGCAACATGCATTAAACCTGATATAAACACACAGATGCCGTAACATGTCATATCATTCATACATTTTAACAAACACCTAGAACGTAATTCTAATGTCCTTATTTACACATATTCATATAAAAGTTACTAAATATCATACCTGGTGTATGTATTTCTAGTGAGTGAGATTAAGCAGAGATGTCCCTTAATTGATATCATTAATTTGACGGTTATTGGTGGCGTCTAGTGATTGAAATGATGACAGCGTCACGATAGAGGTGGTTCCCGAGTTGTGGAGTTCATCAATGGTAGTTTCCGGTGACGGTGTAGATGATTTTGGAAAATAATGGAGTGATTGAGATGATGGTTGCGAATGAGATGGTGGCGGAGAAGGAGATGGTGGCGGAGAAAGAGATCGTGTCGAAGAAGGAGATGGTGTCGTGAAGGAGATGGTGGCGCCGAAGGAGATGGTGGCGCCGATGGAGATGGTGGCGCCGATGGAGATGGTGGCGCTGATACAAGAGATTTTACTCGTTGAAAGTTCGTTCTCGGAATCTCCTCGAATTGATCACAGCCTAAAGTGGAATGATTTGTTCTTGGTGACAAAAAGTGAGTTTGGTTTTCTATCCTATTGAAAAGATATGACTAAAGTAAATTTAATTTTAAACCAAAACAATTGCTTAAATAAGACTAGAATTTAAGTTGAACAGTTAAATGATAAAATAGTAAATAAAACTCACTGGAACTGGCTCTATTCGGAATAATGGTGGCTATCCGAAATAATGATGGTTATGTGGAATATAAGACCCATTCGGAATAATTGAGCCTATGCTGAATAAAATTACTACTCGGAATAATCTACTACTCGGAATAAAAATGCTATGCGGAAAAATGATCTTACTCGGAATATTTTTGTCTACGCGGAATAACGACCCTTATGTGGAATAACAACTACTCGGAATATCAAAGACCATTCGGAATAATCGAAGGAACCTTTATGCGGAATGTAAGCTTATTCGGAACATATGAAATATTCCGAATAAAGAAAGCTAAACAGTGCTATTCGGAATAACTGAAATATTCCGAATAATGGAAAAGAAGGAAGGCTATCCGGAATCTTGAAGTTACTCGGAATATGTAAATATTCCGAATAAAGGAAAAAGTAGTTAGGCTATGCGGAACAAATGAATATTCCGAATAAAGGAGGAATTAAACAGACTATTCGGAATATATATATATTCCGAATAGGGGACAAAAAGAATAGCTTATGCAGAATAAACTGGGGACGGAGAACAGCAGCAGATATTTAAACAGAGGACACGAATTTCAACCGAATCGAACCAAATAAACAAAAAGGTTTAACCAAATTAACCACAAATCATCTACTAACTACAAGGATCAAATCCCAATCATAAAAACACAAATTCAACAACTTTTTAAGATCAAACTTGAACTAAATAAAAACTTAAGAACTTTGAATAAAAGATGATGATGAACAAGAGGAATGAAAAGATTAAATGAACACTTGTATTGATGATTAAGATTCAGTAAACAAAAGGAAAGGATCAAACTTACAAGATTAAAGAACAAATCAAAGAAGATGAAAAACCACTCCTTAAGGGAGATGGTTTCCCACGAACTAGGAAGAGAGTAACAGAAAGAAAAACTAGATTCCAAAAATTGTGACGGTTATTCCCTTATATAGGTTGAGTGGTTGGTTGGTGAGTGGGCTTTCTCCCTTTCTTCTTGTCTTCTCGTCTTTTCAGAAAAGTTGACGTTTTCGATTCTGATTCGGGATTTGTCGGCGATTAAATTTAACTCGTCTTTTAATTTCTTCGTTAAATAGACTTGAGTTTCTTCGACATATGTAAATCTTCCATCTTTGGTCCTTTTCTTCGATAAATCTTCAAATAGGCCCATTGACTTCAAATCTTTTGCATCTCTTGGACAATAGACTTCGTCTTTAGTCTTTTTCCTTGATAAAACCCGTGCAATCCTATGTTTTCTTCAATAGTCATCCGGTTTACTCTTAAAACATAATAAACACAAAAACCACGCATAATTCCAAATAAATGATATTAAACACGCGTTTTGGTCTTGTTTTAGTAAGAATTAAGTGGTAAAAGGATGGGTGTTTACATACCTATCAAATCCCCTACACTTAACCATTGCCATGCCCTCATGCAATGCTTAGTGATAAAGCAAATTTACACTTTTCTTATAATCAATCAACCTTGGCCTTATTAACATACTACTAAACAAAAATTTAAATACTAAGAGAAATTAAAACTTTAAAGTAAACAAAAGGATGGAAATAACTTGCAAAGAGATCAAGGACTTACATTAGGGCTTTGGTGCTGCGAAGATTTATCATCCTCAAGTTTCACGTTCCCCAAACTAAGCTTAAAAACGAGATCATTGTTATTATAAGTTAGCGAATCAAACACTTACACACATGGCTTAATTAAATGCTTAAACTCCCTTATTCCTAGGGGTATCTCTTATATTATATTTTTGTCTTAGAATGATCGTGAAGATGCATTTTTGGACTTATTTCGATAGTTTATTTAGGCTGAAAGCAAAGTAGGACGATTTGATCAATAGTTAGCTAAAGGACAAAATCTCTTAAAACTGCTTCTCGGGATATCAAAAAGTTCATATCTTGGCATAACTTGGTTCACGATTTGAGACCTCTCTCGGGCCGATATTTGGCATGTACTTCATACTTCATATCTTGAGAGACGTGCTTGAGATAATGGTCTTCTCATTGTTAATAGAGTTTCTTCACTTGGAGACTTTTGATGGGTACTCCAACTTTGTTGACCACGACTTCATGATTATTTCTTCAATCTCTATTTGGGATTTTGAGATACAACGATCCGCCTCCTTTTCGGACTTGGATCTATTTATCCTCATACCTTGTTAGGGTCTTTTAGGATAGACTTCTCCATGATCTTTATGGGAGTTGATTGCTTTTCGTCGTGAGTCTTGATCCTTCATATTGATTTTTGAAATAATGCTTTTCACATCACTTTGGATCTTCAGCAATAAAATGGAATCCTCATGCCTTGTTAGGGCCTTTTCGGACTCGCCAATCTTCGCGCCCCGCTTCATAAGTTATGCCTTGGCTATGAACTCTTATCATTATCGAGCAACTTTTAAACGATCTTGGGCTAGAAGCTAAGTAACTTTTCAAATCGTACGACCTTACTTATTGCAGATAATTTATTAGCAAGTGATGGGAGAAAAGGCAAATAATTACAACAAGTGAGCTTGTGCAGGAATACCGACTTATAATCGACTCTATCATTTCTCGTTCTCCACAATTTTAAAATCTCAAGTAATGAGACTCGTGGATGCTTAGCCTAATAAACCAATTAAGGTCTACATGGTTAAGGATACTAGCTAGAATAAACTTGAATAAGTCTATTCGGGTTGAGTCAAAATAATCGCAACGGGCCTAATATGTCAAAGACTTCTAAACTAGCTACACCACTTTATTAATATTTTTGACTTTATTGTGGAATATATACATATGAAAGCAACGATAAAAATTTAAAAATTTCGACTACATGGCCAAAGTTAATTAAAAATTTGAAAAATGTTGAAAAAGATGATTTTCCGGTTAAATGAAGGCATTTTCATGGAAAAGTCCACTTAAAACTTCGATAGAAGTCCCCCTACACTTAAGATAAACATTGCCCTCAATGTTTAAGCATGTGGGAAAAGTCTCCCCTACACTTATGACATTGTGCACGTTGGTTAACTCGAGTTAAGGAAGAGACGACTAAAGTGATCAATTTCAAATGTGAGTATGAAGAAAATTGAATCACGAGAGTTTGAGAGATAGAACCGGATTTCGGATAACACGGGAGCACGGTTCTTCAAAGGTTCCAAGAGTGCATTCATCGCTGTAATCACATCACCACACAAAGACAAACACCTATACAGGTCCCCCTACACTTAGGAGGTTAAAACATAAAAGGATAGATACTCGGGCTGCCTCCCGAGGAGCGCTTGTTTTTGATAACCGAGTCACGAGCCTGACTCGACCCAAAATTAGTTTATGGGGAACGTGGGGATGGATGGAATCATCTCCTGAGAGATGTCCTCACCAAAGTACAACTTCACTCGTTAGCCATTCACCTTAAAATTAGGTCCATTAGGTTGAGCGAGCTCGAGAGTACCATATGGAAAAATTTGGGCAATGGTGAATGGGCCGGACCAACGAGATTTCAGCTTGCCCGAAAAGATTTTCAACCGAGAGTTAAAGAGTAAAACTTTGTCTCCAACTTGGAACTCTCGGTTTTTAATCTTGGAGTCGTGAATGAGCTTAGTCTTTTCCTTATAGATCAAAGAATTTTCATAAGCCTCATTACGGAGTTCATTCAGCTCATTGAGTTGGATCTTGCGTAGGTCACCGGCTTTGTTGATATCAAAATTAACCCACTTAAAGGCCCAGTAAGCCTTGTGTTCCAACTCAATGGGGAGGTGGCATGCTTTCCCGTACACGAGACGATATGGTGTACAACCAATCGGAGTCTTGTATGCGGTACGAAAAGCCCACAAAGCATCATCAAGTTTATCAGCCCATGAGGCACGATGCTCTCCCACGGTTCTTTCTAGAATTCGCTTTAATCCTCGGTTGGATATTTCAGCCTGGCCATTAGTTTGTGGGTGGTAGGCTGTGGAAAGACGATGATTTACACCGTACTTAGCCATGACTCTTGTGAATTGATCGTTGGAAAAATGAGTCCCGCGGTCACTGATAATAGCACGAGGAACGCCGAATCTAGCGAACAGCGATTTCAAAAAGTTACAAACCACCCTTGCATCATTAGTAGGGAAAGCTTTGGCTTCAACCCACTTTGAAACGTAGTCAACGGCTACAAGGATGTATTTGTTTCCTTTAGATGAAGGGAATGGCCCCATAAAGTCGATACCCCAAACATCAAAGATTTCACATTCTTGAATGAAATTCTGAGGCATCTCGTCTTTATGTGTGATCTTGCCTTGTTTTTGGCAGGCATCACAACGTTTAACCATCTCGTGAGCATCACGATAGATGGTGGGCCAATAAAATCCCGAGTCAAACACTTTTTTGGCGGTGTAGTTGGGACCAAAGTGACCACCGGTGGGTCCTTTGTGGCAAGCGTCAAGGATTTCTAAAGCTGCCGGTCCATCAACATATCGACGAATAATCAATTCAGCACATTGTTTGAAAAGATACGGGTCATCCCAAAAGTAAGTCTTAATGTCTTTGAAGAACTTTTTCTTTTGTTGGGATGTTAACCCGTCAACTAGAATTCCACCCGCCAAGTAGTTTGCAATATCCGCAAACACGGGGTTTCATCAGCAGTCGAGTTGATAGACATTAAGGTCTCCAGGGGAAAAGAATCATTGATTTCTTTGTTCGGATGATCCCCCTGGTAAGGATCCTCAAGTCTACTGAGATGATCCGCGGCTAGGTTTTCTGCTCCTTTTTTATCGCGAATTTCGATTTTAAATCCTTGGAGTAGCAAAACCCAGCGAAGAAGTCTTGGTTTGGAATCTTGTTTAGTTAACAAGTACTTCAACGCGGAGTGATCGGTGTAAACGATTGTGGTGGAAAGGACAAGATAGGGGCGGAACTTTTCAAAGGCAGAGACAACAGCTAAAAGCTCTTTTTCGGTTGTCGTGTAATGCAATTGAGCCCCAGTCATTGTCTTGCTAGCGTAATGGATTGGTTGGAAGTGTTTGTTCACTCTTTGGCTCAGAACCGCTCCAATAGCAAAGTCACTAGCATCGCACATCAACTCGAAAGGCAGCTCCCAATTAGGGGTAACCAAGACGGGTGCCTTAGTTAGCTTATCCTTAAGCGAGTTGAAGGCTTCGATACACTCTTTGGAAAAGATAAAAGGAGTATATTTTTCCAAGAGGTGGGTCATCGGGCGTGCGATTTGAGAAAAATCTTTGATGAATCGACGGTAGAAGCCCGCATGACCCAGAAAACTTCTCACACCCTTCACGGTTGAAGGTGGAGGCAACTTAGCGATAACATCGACTTTAGCACGGTCTACTTCAAGACCGGCTTTGGAGATCTTGTGTCCTAGCATGATGCCTTCTTTTACCATAAAATGGCATTTTTCCCAATTCAGAACAAGGTGAGTGTCTTCGCACCGCTTAAGCATACGTTCCAAATTGGCAAGGCAAGAAGAGAAGGAATCCCCGAAGACCGAGAAATCATCCATGAAGACTTCCATGGTTTGTTCAACCATGTCATGGAAGATAGCTAACATGCACCTTTGAAAAGTCCCGGGGGGATTGCATAAGCCAAAAGGCATTCTTTTGTAAGCAAATGTGCCATAGGGACAAGTGAATGTTGTCTTCTCTTGATCTTGGGGATCGATGGGTATTTGGAAATAACCGGAGAAACCGTCAAGAAAGCAGTAGTATTCATTACCCGCTAAACGTTCAAGCATTTGGTCCATAAAAGGTAGAGGGAAATGATCCTTTCTCGTGGCATCATTGAGTTTGCGGTAGTCTATACAAACTCTCCACCCAGTAACGAGACGGGTAGGAATCAATTCGTTGTTTGCATTGGGCACAACGGTGATGCCGCCTTTCTTAGGCACACAATGGACTGGACTAACCCATGGTGAATCCGAAATAGGGTAAATCATACCCGCATCAAGAAGTTTGATAACCTCTGTTTTGATGACTTCATGTATTTTTGGATTCACCCTTCTCTTGGCTTTGAATTGTGGGCTTAAAGTCGTCCTCCATGAGAATTTTGTGTGTGCAGAAGTGAGGATCAATTCCGCGAATATCAGAAATTTTCCAAGCAATAGCCTTCTTATGATCTTTAAGCACGGCGATGAGGCGAGTTTTTTCTTCATCTTTCAAGTCCTTCGCGATGATGACGGGCGACTTCTTCTCTTCTTCAAGGAATACGTACTCGAGATGAGGCGGAAACTCCTTAAGTTCTAAATCCGGAGGATTTTCGATGGGAGGCGTTTTCAAAGTCGGAGTATCGATAGCAATAACCGTGGGAGATGGTGGAGAAAGATTGTCTTCGTTGAGAAGGTTTTCAAAGAAATGCATGTCGTCATCGCCATCGGTGGGAGAATCATCATTAGCTAAGTTCACATCTCCCATGGTGGCTTCAAGATCGTTCCAAAACAAATCACTTTCTCCAAATAGAGACAGTGATGAATCAATAGAGGAAACGGTTTCAACATTGGGAAGAGAGGTAGGAATATTTTTACAAGCATCATTAAAGTGTTCTTCACAAGCCTCATCCAGAACGTCAATACAATTAACACTCTCGTATGAATAAGGTTGTTTAGACAACTTTCCCATGTTGAAGACGATTTTATCGTCACCCACTCTCATGATAAGCTCACCGGCTTCAACATCGATGAGAGTGCGACCGGTCCTCAGGAATGGACGAACCACGATCAAAGGAACACGAGGGTCCATCTCGTAGTCGACGATGACGAAATCGGCAGGAAAAGTGAATTTGTCGACTCCTACAAAGACGTCTTCGGCTATCCCCACTGGATAAGCAACCGTACGGTTAGCTAATTCCAGAGTCATTTTGGTGGGGACTAGCTCAGGGAGAGATAATTGCTTCCACACACTTAAAGGCATTAAGTTGATACTGGCACCTAGATCGGCTAGGACCATGCAATTCTCTACTCCCGGGAAATTGCAAGGGATTAAGAAACGACCCGGATCACCAAGCTTGGTTGGCAATTTCCTTAAGAGCACTGCAGAGCAATACTCATTAAGTTGGGTGTTGGCAATATCAAGAAGCTTTTCCTTGTCACTCAGAAGATCTTTAAATATTTTCGCGTATTTGGGCATGTGAGCGAGAGTCTCAGCGAAGGAGATGTTGAAATTCAATTGTTTGAACATTTTAAGAAAGTTCGAAACCTGAATATCGTCCTTGCTTTTGAGCTTCTCTTTCCTCAACCTAGATGGATAAGGTATATTGGAAGAAGAGGACGGCTTTGGGATCGAAGGATCACTCACATCCTTGGGTGGAGGAGGGGTAGAAGTCAGAGGTGGGGGAATTGGGGAAGGAGAAGGATGAGGAATAGGAGCAGGTGACTCGTTTTCCTTAGTCACAATCACCGGTGGAGGTATAGGAAGCTCGGGTTCCTTGGTACCTTTGCCACTGCGAGTGGTGATTGCTTTCATCTCCCCTCTTGGATTCGCAACGGTGTTACTCGGAAGAGTACCCGAAGAATAGGGTTGATTACCTTGGAAGAAACTAGCCATCATATTCTTTAAGTCATTCGTTTGACTATCCAAAGTGTTTCTCGTGTCGGCTCTCAGATCGTTCCCTTGTTTCACCAGGTCTGCTTTCAAGTTGCGCACTTCCTGTTGGAGATTATCCACGATCACATCTTTAGTCCTCATGTAGGTTCCAATGTCTTGATGTAATGCGGGGGGTTGGTTGGAAGGAGCATTGTATGCGGGTGGTTGATAAGCAGGTTGCTGGTAAACTTGGTTGTTCCGTTGAGGTGGTTGTTGTTGTTTGTGAGGTGGTATGTAAGGTGTACGAGGTTGTTGTTGTTGTTGAGGAGGGCGATTGAGGTTCTGTTGTTGGTTTGGGTTGTTTGGAGGAAAACCGGGTGGTGAGAGGTAGTTGTTCGAGCGGTAGCTAAGCAAGTTACGGTCACCTTGAGGACGGGCTTGATAAGCGGATTGAGGATAGGTGCCGTAAGCTGCATTTACATTCTCAGAAGGGTAGTCTTGGGTGGCAGTACAAGTGGTGTAAGAGTGAGGACCCCCGCATATCTCGCATGGTTGGCTAACAGCATTGACTTGAGCGTCTTTAGCGTTTCTAGCGTTGATGCTGTTGGTGTTGTTGGCGGTTTGGGTAGCAAGCGATTCAAGAAGCGTAGTGATTTTGTCAAGTCGCTTATCGCTGTCACTAGTACTAGCACTAGCAACATTGGTCCGAACACTCTTGGTTTGCACACGAGACTTATTCTCAATGATATCCCAAGCAGCATTGGAAGTCTTAGCCAAAAGATTACCCCCCGAGGCACTGTTTAGTGAATCTTGGTCATTCATGCTTAAACCATTATAAAAAGTGTTAATTTGGTGCACTTTGGTAAAACCATGTTGTGGGCATTTTCTTAAAAGATCTTTGAAACGGTCCCAAGATTCACTAAACGACTCATCGTACTTTTGTTCAAAATTTATGATTTCATTCCGCAAAGCGGTAGTACGAGAGGGTGGGAAAAAGTAATTGATAAACTTGGTCTCCAAATCCGTCCACGAAAGAATACTTTGTGGCGGTTCCTTAGCAAGCCAATGCCGGGCTTGTCCCTCTAAAGAAAAGGGAAAAAGTTGTAAACGGATTACCTCTTGTGGAACACCATTGAATTTGACCGTATTGGTGAGTTGCAGGAATCTCTTGATGTGGTCATATGGATCATCAATGGTACGTCCCAAGAACGGTTGAGCAGAGACCATCTGGATAAAACCGGATTTGAGCTCAAAATTGTTGGCTGCAATCGCGGGTATAACAATTGGATCAGTGTTGCCATCTACATGGGCTTGCAGCAGTTCAATCATCGGGCGATTATCCGGTAGAGGCTCATTGTGGTTGTTATTATTCATGTTGTTGAAAGGTGGGTGGTTATTGTTATTATTGTTTTGAGGTGGGTTATTGTTGTTGTTTTGTACACCGACCATGTCTAAGTTACCGAGAGGCTCGGGCTCTTGATAAGACGTTGATCGAGTGCGCATACACCTGCAAAAGAACTAACAAAGAAAAACAAAGCAAAAATATTTTTGGTTTTTATGTTTTTTAATTTTTAGGATTTTTGAAAATTTTATATTTTTTAGGGTTTTTGAAAATGTTTATGAAAAAGTAACGTTCACGGTGAACGGATCCCAAAATCCAAGTTCTCACAAAAAACTGTTGATCTTAACGAGAAGAGCCGGCAGCGGCGCCATTTGATACAAGAGATTTTACTCATTGAAAGTTCGTTCTCGGAATCTCCTCGAATTGATCACAGCCTAAAGTGGAATGATTTGTTCTTGGTGACAAAAAGTGGGTTTGGTTTTCTATCCTATTGAAAAGATAAATGACTAAAGTAAATTTAATTTTAAACCAAAACAAATGCTTAAATAAAACTAGAATTTAAGTTGAACAGTTAAATGATAAAATAGTAAATAAAACTCACTGGAACTGGCTCTATTCGGAATAATGGTGGCTATCCGGAATAATGATGGTTATGTGGAATATAAGACCCATTTGGAATAATTGAGCCTATGCTGAATAAAATCACTACTCGGAATAATCTACTACTCGGAATAAAAATGCTATGCGGAAAAATGATCTTACTCGGAATATTTTTGTCTACGCGGAATAACGACCCTTATGCGGAATAACAACTACTCGGAATATCAAAGACCATTTGGAATAATCGAAGGAACCTTTATGCGGAATGTAAGCTTATTCGGAACATATGAAATATTCCGAATAAAGAAAGCTAAACAGTGCTATTCGGAATAACTGAAATATTCCGAATAATGGAAAAAAAGGAATGCTATCCGGAATCTTGAAGTTACTCGGAATATGTAAATATTCCGAATAAAGGAAAAAGTAATTAGGCTATGCGGAACAAATGAATATTCCGAATAAAGGAGGAATTAAACAGACTATTCGGAATATATATATATTCCGAATAGGGGACAAAAAGAATAGCTTATGCGGAATAAACTGGGGACGGAGAACAGCAGCAGATATTTAAACAGAGGACACGAATTTCAACCGAATCGAACCAAATAAACAAAAAGGTTTAACCAAATTAACCACAAATCATCTACTAACTACAAGGATCAAATCCCAATCATAAAAACACAAATTTAACAACTTTTTAAGATCAAACTTGAACTAAATAAAAACTTAAGAACTTTGAATAAAAGATGATGATGAACAAGAGGAATGAAAAGATTAAATGAACACTTGTATTGTTGATTAAGATTCAGTAAACAAAAGGAAAGGATCAAACTTACAAGATTAAAGAACAAATCAAAGAAGATGAAAAACCACTCCTTAAGGGAGATGGTTTCCTACGAACTAGGAAGAGAGTAACATAAAGAAAAACTAGATTCCAAAAATTGTGAGGGTTATTCCCTTATATAGGTTGAGTGGTTGGTTGGTGAGTGGGCTTTCTCCCTTTCTTCTTGTCTTCTCGTCTTTTCAGAAAAGTTGACGTTTTCGATTCTGATTCGGGATTTGTCGGCAATTAAATTCAACTCGTCTTTTAATTTCTTCGTTAAATAGACTTGAGTTTCTTCGACATATGTAAATCTTCCATCTTTGGTCCTTTTCTTCGATAAATCTTCAAATAGGCCCATTGACTTCAAATCTTTTGCATCTCTTGGACAATAGACTTCGTCTTTAGTCTTTTTCCTTGATAAAACCCGTGCAATCCCATGTTTTCTTCAATAGTCATCCGGTTTACTCTGAAAACACAATAAACACAAAAACCACGCATAATTCCAAATAAATGATATTAAACACGCGTTTTGGTCTTGTTTTAGTAAGAATTAAGTGGTAAAAGGATGGGTGTTTACACACCTATCAGGCGCCGTAATGGTGACAGTTTGACAAAGATGGATGATGTTATGTTGATTGGCAGGGACAAGGTTAATACGAATAAGATCGTGCTATTGACAATTATAATCCTTACAGTCTTAATTTTATTTCATTTTCTACCCTCCCTTTTCAAATGTTGCAAAATCTACCTTGCAAGTTTGTTTTCTGGGTTTTCTACGAATACAAGGTTTTCTCTAGAACCCATCCCTATATATATATATATATATATATATATATATATATATATATATATATATATATATATTTATATATATATATATGTATATATATATATATATATATATATATATATATATATATATATATATATATATATATATATATATATATATATATATATATATATATATATATATATATATATATATATATATATATATATATATATATATATATATATATATATATATATATATATACATATATATATATATATAGAGAGAGAGAGAGAGAGGAGCGTTATTGTGGTGACCAAGCTTAAAATAAAAACTATAAGAACCATGATGGACCGTTAGATCATATTTTGTGTACCAAGATATAATTAAATAGGTTAATGGCTTAATTGTAATTAAATAGATAATTAGAGGCATTATGTAGCAATAAAATAAAATCAACTAATAACAACAATAGTGGCTTCGGTTACAATTCTCAAATTTAACTAACCGATTTATAATGAAAATTTAAACTATTCACGTTAACTAAGTATAACAAAGAACCCAAATTGTAACATCTCGCGTGTTCTGGTTTTTTGTATCATTTGAAATTAGTACTAAGTAATAAATTACTAACGTGAGCATGCATGCAATTACCTCATTATGTACTTGTATGATTTTTTGCTTGTAATTAGATTAAAATATGTGACAATTTTTGAAAGCCCAATTAAAGAATTAAACTAAGGTGACATATCTTCATCCGTTTTTTTCTATTAAGCAATGTACGCAATATGAAACTTTGTTGATAATGTGGTCTTTTTTTTATTTTTTCGTAATTCAAGATTTCTTATTATATTAGTTTGTAAAATGTGATACGTACATCATCAAAATCTTACTACATTTTTATTCACACAATTAAACCAATGTCCATTTTTATTGACACATTAAAAATTTGGTACGCTTGTACTGACATATTATGTTTAGGACATACTTTAATGACACATTTATAGTGACATAGTATTACAATATTTCTTCGATACGGTTTTAGTAATACACAATTTTAGTGACATTTTATGGTGCAGCGTAACTTTACGACACGTTTTCTATGACACATTTTTTAGTGACAATTTATGGTGCAACGTAATTTTACGACACGTTTTTATGACACATTTTTAGTGACACTTTATGGTGCAACGTAATTTTACGACACATATTTTATGACACAATTTTAGTGACACTTTATGATGCAGCATAATTTTACGACACGTTTTCCATGACACATTTTTATACACGCATTAAAAAAATGTGACACTTTTATTTGTAACATAACTTTACTGTCAATATCTAAATTCATTTTTGAATACATTTATTTATAGTTTTACGCTTAATTTTAAATATGGACATCAAATCTTGACGTATATATTCATACACCTTATGTCTATAATGCTACAGTTAAAAAAAGAAATACATCAATATAAAAACAGTATGGAAGTTAAACTCCTACAACAATACAAATGTGATAACATGACACATCTAAATCGGTTAAGATACAAAATAATTTTCAAATTCAATGTTAATATATAATATTAAAATTTTAGATCATCAAAAATGATATCACATGAATGAATGTTTTAATATAATTAGAAGTTACATACATCAAATGTAAAGGAAATAAATATGGATAAATATGAAGAACCAAATTACACAAATGCCCATTTTACTTAATTAAACATTTAGTTCTATTTTACTTTTTCTTTAATGATTAGTGACACATGGCGTACTATTATTGGTTCTTATTGTCTTTATTTTAAGACCGGCTATTACTTGAACGCAAATATATATATATATATATATATATATATATATATATATATATATATATATATATATATATATATATATATATATATATATATATATATATATATATATATATATATATATATATATATATATATATATATAGATGTATATATATATATATATATATATATATATGTATATATATATATATATATATGTATATATATATATATATATATATATATATATATATATATATATATATATATATATATATATATATATATATATATATATATACATATATATATATATATATATACATGTATATATATACATATATATATATATACATATGATTATATATATATATATATATATATATATATATATATATATATATATATATATATATATATATATATATATATATATATATATATATATATATATATATATATATATATATATATATATATATATATATATATATATATATATATATATATATATATATATATGTATATATATATATATATATATATATATATATATACATACTAGACTATAGACCCGCGGGTTTCGCGGGTGACAATAAAAAAACCGTATCGTAAGTACATTATAATTTAGTGCATTTGTTTGAGAATACTATAACTAATTCATAATGTTGATATATGTTAATGTTTACTTTTGTTCACGTATAATAATGTTCTTTTATACAATGTTCACACTTTTACGGGAGTTTGTATGCATTCTAACATTAGATTGTCATAAAATAGAATTAACATATCCAATTTTATAAGGTCGTCGTGTTTAACTAATAGATGACTCATTGCATTTTTTTATTAGGTCGTGTTTAATTAATAGATAACTCATTGCAAACAACTTTCGTTTTATTACTTAATATATAAGTCATTAACAAACAATTTTTATATGACTTAATAAATTTAGTTTTTTTCTTATCAAGTCCATTTCAAACGGAACCTGCATTTGACTAATGCATATCAATACTGTATTAGTATAGTGGAGAGGGTTGTAAAAATATATTCTCTTGTTTGTATATGAGATCAAGAGTTCCTGGAATAAAGTTAATGCAGAAAGTACACATAATTGCACAACAGTATGTTGGTTAATTACCTCAAAGATTAGTACAATATGTTCTTTTTCTAACGTGGGGAAGCATGTTGATTCTTAAAGTACCTACTTGTAGAATTAGTTCCAAAAACTCATAATTACAAGCCACGAGTGTCTAGAAGCAGAAGTGCAAAAAGATGCTTAATAAATTTGGATGCCCTTGCTGCTAACCACACTGTACATGGCTACATGACCGATGTAACTCCAAAAAATCACCTTCATGTACTTCTAATGTGACCGACTTTTTGACTTTGAACCTCATCATTATTATATAGCCTCTTTTCGAAGATTTAGTTATATACATCCTTATTAACCCCATTGTGTCCTTGAGGTAGTATGGAAGGTCCTCTTTGTTCACCCTAAAATAAAAGTTCCTAAACTTGTTAAAAAAAGTGTTAAAAACATGTTTCATTTAGACAATATTTACCTTAGTCTTTTGGATCAACAAACATACCCTTTTCTGCAGCAACGATGGCAGTTTTCGGTTCATGATGCCCGTGCTGACATTCATTAGAAAAAAATATATCGCTATCTACTCCTTTGGTGCAATACTAAAGTCAGTCCAAAAATTAAAAAAAGAAAAGAAAACAAAAAATAGTAAATGTCCTTATTGTCAAGTAATCAATCACAGCCCAATAATTTACAGCAGCCACATCCATTCCAATTTGGAAGCACATCACATAAACCCAAAAGACAAGGAAGGAATACATTAGTAAAAAGGATCTCACACTGAATATCATGGCTCCTTAGATCGTGAACATAGTATCTCGACATCAAATAACGATTCTTTATGTTTCGACATGCTAAAAGAAAATTCTTTTGTTATATACAAAACATCTAGATTTATATAACCAAAAAAATGTATTTCTTATATTTATAGCAAATCGTCTAAGTTAATGATGCTAAATACATTATTGAACTATAATGCAACACAAGAACTAAATAAACAATTAATTGAAGAATAATGTCGGCTTCATCTGGTTCTTTTATCAAAAATTTGTGAAAAACACATTTGGTGTACTTTTCTTTTAAAGCCAAACAATAGCAATGTGTACTATTCATAAGATAAAAAAGAACTTTAATGTTCAAAAAGATTAAAAAAAAGGTTATATACGAGTATACCTGCTGGCTTGATTATACATTTCAAAACAACATTTAGTATATGAGTACCAGGCCCAAAAAACTTGACTAAAGAATTACCAATCATTTCTTGTTTCATGCTTCTCGAGAGTCATCGAGGTTCCTTGGAAAACCATGAGCTGATAGTTCTTTTTGTACTCCTTCATTTGTAAGTAGTAAATAGACTATTTTTAGCAAGATCAAGAAAAGTGTTGCAACTGCCACAACCTGTTAGAAAAGAAAAATGTAATCAGAATTCTTTTACTAAGTTCTCAAAAAACTAATACTACGTAAATGTCTTAGGACTATTGTTTTTCTAACATATAAATCCAAACCGGATGGAAAACCTTAAAACCTTAAGTTTGGATATATTTCATGTGACTTTTAGTAAGAAAAATAGCAACATACCTTCCTACCCATAGATCTCTTGTCCATTTTTACATGTGATGACGCTTCTTTGAGTTTGTCATCATGAGCTGATATCCACAATGTTACTACAAAAAAATCATCAGTCATTAGCTTTATAAATAACTTCGGATGGTGCACCTATAACATACTTATAACAAATTCTTCAACTAACAATTGAAACCAAAAAGAAATTTTCACCCGCATTTCCTTTAAACAGTTTTGGTGCTATATCATCACAACCGGATCTCCTCGAAGACACATAGACACAACCGTAAGAAACATAATCCAAAAACTACCATATCAAAGACACAAAGATAGTGATTAAACAATTTGTGGTAACATAGATACAAAAAGTGTATTATATCAGTAAATGTACAAATTTTCAATTTTTGATCCATTTGTTTGACCTATTATGAATAGCAAAAAACGCAAATCAACCTACTCATTAGTAAATGAGTTGAAATTGCCACCTTTAGTTAAATCCAATGTTCTTCAATATTATTTTCACTATTCTGCATGCTGAAATTATATATTCAAATAAAACAGTTGTAATAAAGACTATTGAAATTACTCATGAGATAGGCCAGTTTAGTAGGAACTATGGCACTCGATCACCCACATAAGATAGGCTTGCTAAGGTTGATCTATTACTCTATTAGTATAATGGTGAAGTGAGTATGAGATGTAAGCCGAAGCCCAAGAATTTGTAGCCTGAACCTAAAGATACATATACATAAAAAGAATGAGCTACAAAATAAGAGCACATGCAACACGATTAAGAAATTAAAACACACAGTATTCTAGTACTACACTTGATATATCTAGAGTTAGCATACCATTAGAGAACTGAAAACAGGACATACATTGAAGTTAGTATTAGAATCCGGAAAATAATTAGACCAGTTAACACTTTTACTCTAACAGTTTTGAATCCAATGCAGTGGCTAAGAAGGTGCATCGAAAGAAATACGGTGGCTAAGTAATGAATCACAAATATGAATAATCTTAATCTTATCACAACCAATGTTGGACTTGAAAATGACATTAACTACTAATAAATAAGTACAAACCATTTAGTATACAACTGAGACATTTTATCAAACATTTGATAGTAAATTAGTCATGAAACATATAGTTAAGAATAATTCGAAAGAGTATAAAGATGAACATATGTATATCTTAATCTTACAAACATCAATAACATAAATCATATCAAGGAAGAAGAAGTGTATACGTTCTATTATTGTATTTTGCAGCCACCTATAACATGAAAACTGACCAATCGATTTATCTAGATACACCCAGAAACAATTGAACAAACATAACAATTTCATCAATCATCAAAGCCCTAATTTTAATTTAATAATCAAGGCTTCATAAATCAAGCGTACCTGATAGTATATGTGATGTTTATAAGATAGCATCAATTCTTCAAATTAATAATCACATACAGAATACTTTCAAAGAGTTTGGTTAATTTCTTTTTTAGAGATAAAAAATATTGAATTTAAATTGGGATAGTGGATGCGTTTAGTGATTTCATTTGCGTTTAGATTTATTAATGATAACCATGGATGATAAAAAGAAGATGAATCATTAGTAGTGACCATGAAAAGAAGTTAGAGAAAATCTCGGATAGAAAACCGATAGGTTGTATATATGACGTCAATTTATGACGTCACAAAGTGAGTTCATGTCATTCAAAAAGTTTTTTTTTTATTAGGTATAAAGATATATATATATATATATATATATATATATATATATATATATATATATATATATATATATATATATATATATATATATATATATATATATATATATATATATATATATATATATATATATATATATATATATATTTATATATATATATATATATATATATATATATATATATATATATATATATATATATATATATATATATACATACATATACATATATATATACATATATATATAGAGTTGGGTAAAATAAAACAATTCTTATAATAGAATAAATAAAATAGAAGGGATGGATGTGGGAGTGACATGTGTCACAATATTATCACACATCACTTTTCCATATCATCTCCTTAATAAAAAAATTTCAAAAATAATTTTTTTTCGAAAATATTTTTTTTCAAAAATATTTTTTTTCGTAAATATTTTTTTCAAAAAATATTTTTTTTTTCGAAAATATTTTTTTTTCAAAAACTATTTTTTTTCGAAAATATTTTTTTTAAAATTTTTTTTTTCGAAATAAAAAAAAATAAATATTTTTTCATAATTTTTTTTTCGAAATATTTTTTTTTGAATTTTTTTCTAAATTAAAAAAAAATTTCGAATTTTTTTTTAAACTATTATGGAAAAAATATAGAGCATCACGGTTACATAATTTAGTGCATCACGAATAAGACACTAATTTATTACCTTTATGCACCATATTTATACTTTTGATGCACTGAAATTTGGAGTGTGATGCGCTACAACAATTCAATAAAAATTCAGCACATCACAGTTATACGTTTTAGAGCATCATGTTTATAAGTTAATTCATCACGGTTTTAAGTTATTGCATCATAATTCATTCACAAAACTTATAACTATGGTGTAATTCTCATATATATGATGCAACACATTAAAACTACGCTGTGTCAAATTATAACTATCATGCACAAAAATACATGTGATTACTAATAATATAACATTGATTTTCTATATGCATAACTATGATGCAGTAAGTAAAAATCATTATATTTTTAAGTTTTGTGCATCACGAATGATGGAGTAATTTATAACATTAATGCATCATAATTATAACAATTATACATTATAAGTAAATGCATTATAGTTATAGAATACAAATATATCATTAGTATCACTTTTATTTTTGGTGCAATATAATAATTGTGTATCGCATTGTAATTATAAGTTTTGTGCATCACGAGTGATGTAGTAATTTATAACTTTAATGCATCATAATTATGACATTGATACAATATAAGTAACTGTATTATATTTTTCCGTTGGAGAATAAAAATTCTATCACTAGTCATCACTTGTATTATTAGTGCATTAATGTAATAGTTTACCGTATTGTAGTTATAATTTATGTGCATCATAGATAAAACATTGGTGAATGCACTATAATGTAGTAATTAAAATTGTAATGCATTAATTTATAATCATGATGCACTAAACATGTAACTGTAATGCAGTAAAAAAATTATGAAATAAACATTTCCGAAATTTTGTTTTTCCAAAAAAATTATTCGAAAAAAGTATTTTGAAAAAAAAATTACGAATTTTTTTTCGAAATTTAACTTTGATGCAGTAAAACATGTAACTGTGATTCAGTAAAAAAATTTGAAAAAACATGTAACTGTGATTCAGTAAAAAAATTTGAAAAAAAATATCTGAAAAAAAAATTTTGAAAAAAAAAATTCGAAAAAAAAATTTTCGAAATTTTTTTTTTTTCGAATTTTTTTTTTTTAGATTTCGAAAAAAAATTTAACGAAATTTTATTTTTCGAAATTTATTTTCAAAAAAATTCAATTTCTTTTGAAGTAAATGACATGATATGGCAATATGATGTGGAATAATGATTTAAAAAGATGACACATGTCACCTCCACAATTCACCTTATTTATTGTATTATAAGATTTCTTGTAGAATAACCTCACTCTATATATATATATATATATATATATATATATATATATATATATATATATATATATATATATATATATATATATATATATATATATATATATATAATATATATATATATATATATATATATATATATATATATTATATATATATATATATATATATATATATATATATATATATATATATATATATATATATATATATATATATATATATATATATATATATATATATATGTGTATATGTATATATATATATATATATATATATTATATATATATATATATATATTATATATATATATATATATATATATTATATATGTATATATATATATATATATATATATATATATATATATATATATAATATATATATATATATATATATATATATATATAATATATATATATATATATATATATATATATATATATATATATATATATATATATATATATATATATATGTATGTATATATATATATATATATATATATATATATATATATATATATATATATATATATATATATATATATATATACACTAGCGTCGTAACCCCACCCAACGGGTGGGGTCGCTTTTTTTTCTTGATTCAGAGTGCTTTTGGTTTGTGCGTTTTTAGTTTTTTTAGTTTATAATTTAACATTTAGTATATTTGAATTATAGTTTCCGCTTAAGTAGTTTTAAAAAACCAAAGATCAACCATTGGCTTAAGGATAATATTCTAGCATTACTCTTATCTAAAAAAAAATAAGAAGATACAAGTAAATAGCCAATTCAAGTACTTTCAATACGATGGATATGTTAGCCTTGCCATCTTTTGTTAAATTAATCAGATAATTTTCTCCAATTTTTTTTATCATGGCAATATTAGTTTTTATCTAATGTATACGCGCTAAAGGTGCAAATAAATTGGTTAAAACCGGTTTTCGGTTATTAGAAAATCGGTTTATAAAAAACCGATTTGTCTAATAACCGGTTTTGGTTTTATCGGTTTTTTTAAAACGGGTTTTTTCTGTTATAAATTTTAGTAATCGGTTTTTTTGGTTTATAAATTTTGGTTATCGGTTTTTTACAAGTTCGGTTTTTTCTCGGTTATTTTTCGGTTATAAATGTTCGAAATCGTGTTTTTCGTTTATAAATGTTCGGAATCGGGTTTTTTCGGTTATAATGTTTTGTTATTGGTTTTTTTCAGAATTTAAAAATTCGTCGTTTATTTAATAAACTTGTAAGTAATACAAATATAATATGGAGTATGCAAATAAAAAAGAAGAATGTGCAAACCAAGTGTCAAAGAGTAAATGTAATTTTAGAGTTTTCTTATTATACGTAGTTGTACGACTAAATCATTTCATGATGGCTCTTGTCGTCAATATAAGGTAAGTAACAAATATGGAGTAAAATGATGATAGTCAACACACAAACATGTAAAAAAGCAACGTTAACTAAGCCCATTATACGCACGCCATGTTATTATAACTGGTTTTAACCTGTGTTTTAAAATTCGAATATTATAAAAGAAATTTTATTAAAATTTTAAAAAACTGGTTAAAACCTGTTACGGGTAAAAATGGAAAACCAGTTCGGTTATTAAAAAAAACAGTTTTTTTAAAAACCTTCTGTTTTTTGTACCGATTTTTTAAAAAACCGATTGATACTTGTACATCTAATACGCGTTGCATAGATTAGAGATCGAAACAACAATGATCAACTTTAAGTCCTTGAGCACACTCAATCGCTCGTAATTCGTTTACTTAAGATAGATAGAAAGTGGAAAGTTGATAGCTGGATAACAACATGAATAGAAGTTTTAAATAATAATAATAAGCTCTAAAGTTTGTACCTCTTACATGAGAGATTAATCTTATACACTCTGATAAATGATTATGCAATATACAACTCAACACCACATAGGCCATAGCAAGTTCCCAAAATAGGCACACAATGAAGATTTATAGAATGAACTACAGTTTTGACAATGCAAAATTCTCCATGTACACCAATTCCAAAAAGTATACAACAGCTACTAATGAAATGTTTCTAAGAATTTGTGTTCAAGACTCCCAACCCATTCATTGTTGATAATCTAATCTCGAAGTGTATAGCATAAAACTTGGCTTGCAACCACCAGATGCTTAATTGTTGTTTGTTTGGCATGAATGCAGACTCACGTGATTTGATTCCGGCTTGCGGAAATTGGTGACCTTAGGTAGCCGGTGGCCAGAGAGATCAGGTTCGAAGCGATGAAGCAAAACTACCAACTTAGTAGATTGAAGCATCAAATCGTGGCTCATAGAGAAATAGACCTGACTGTTGTATAGCTGCAGAGCGCAGCCAGCAATCCAAGACCATGTCTTTTTATTGACATAGAAAAGCAAACATTTTCCTTGATCAAAGAAGTAAAATAGATAAGCTCTTGTAGTTTCTTCATTCTATTGCTTATCCGGGTTCTTCTCACTTGCATATCCATGTTCATATAACAACTGATACTCCAAATCTTTGAGGCTCTGCAATAAGATTCACAGAAGAAATTATAATCATAAACCCTCACTTGCGTTCGATTTGGGTCATCAATGAACTTTTTGAGCATCCAACAAAGTGACAGCCTATTTTTGAACATGTTCATTAGCTCATCATGATAAACATTAAAATAGCGAAGGCTTTCAATACAACCTCATTCAAGTTCACTTCAGAAACTTAAAGAACAAATCCTTCAATATCCAAACATGAGCATCTGTGTTGAAGACTTCATAAGATCTACACATATAACATCCTAGCAGATTAAATATGTGTTTTGAATTGTTCATGAGAACTACCTATCCGCTTAGAAAAAGTAGAGTTGTTCAAGACGACATACGCACTCACAAATAATCATGTTATCAGTTTGTATAGCCATCAAGGCAAGGCATATAAAGTTATAAATAACTAACTAAGCATGTAAGATTTCGATGAAATTGACACATTGTGTACCTGAGTGTCGGTTATCTGAAGAATCACATCAGTCAATTCATAATCAAGCAGAACATCATCATTAGCTGATGTATATAGATGTGTGACATTCTCAGACAATGTGATGATGGTGGATGGACCTGCTCCGTTGAGGTCAGGTTTGTCACAACTGAACTTCATGTGTTAAAATTCAAAGTTTTTGTAGCGATCTTTTTTCTTTGGGTTCTGATTCTTTCTCATATGATACATTGTTGCTTATGACAAGAGACAAGGAGCTTGTTTTATTTGGTATGCTTTTCCCCATATTTACACCCTGCATATTTGTAAAATTATCAGCATCAATTATTCAAAAATAACAACTCATTTGATAAATTAAGAACATAAGAATTCATAATAATCTTTTAAAACCAATCTAATTGAGTGAGTAACATATAAACTTCAAATCTTTAGTCATGAATTTTTACACATAAATTGAAGGATCTTCAACGACCACGAAAGGAAAATACTAAGATGATCACAATGCCAACAAATGGCTTTAAATTTTATAGAACATTCACTTCAGCATATGATCAAAAACAGGACTTTTAGGCATCTTTAACCTCGTTTATACTTGTTGCTTCTGGTCTCAGCTTTTCATTATAAGTTTTTTTTTGGAGATAGTAAACAGTAAGCAGAATATTAAGACTAACCGCTTGTTGAGTATGATCAAAGACCATCTTCCAGTTTTGACCACCTTTCATTTAAGAGACACGTTGTCCAACATTGCTATTATAAGTTTTTTTTGCAGGTAGTAAACAGTAAACAGAATATTAAGACTTTATTGAGTATGATCAGAGCATCTTCCAGTTTAGACCACCTTCCATTTAAGAGACACGCAGTCCAGCATTGTTAAATAAACATGAATGTTAAGTCATTTATTCATAGTTAGCAATAGGAACAAAGGTTCTTAATTCAAGCTATCATAACATATTGAAATCAGTTAATATAAGGGATCAACAATGAGAACCAAAGGTACCTTGTGAAATATTATTATTCGCTAATTATATTTTGAGCAATTTAATCATAGTATCTATGGCTACCTATATAAAAAATCATATTATAACTCGAGAATGGAAATCAAATCCACATATAAAGAAATTCTCAGAAAGATCAGAATTAAGAATCAAGTGAGCCATCTGTTCACTCAAGCCACTTTTCAGCACACAAGTGCTTCGGCTCGTGTTCTGGTTGAACTCAGTAGTTATGCATTAGATGGAGCTTCTTGTTTGTTTGTTTAATTTATGTATAATTAATCTGACATGGAAGACATTTTCCATTAAGACATAGCCAAATTGTTTTCATTTGTTGCAATATGGATTGTCCAAATCCAGGTGCTCAGCAAGATTATCAATTTCCCCATCCAGCATATCCTCCTTGGTGTATCATGCATTCTTATTCACCCGGTTCGGTACATATATATCAACCATATCCAGTGCCCTACTATCAACAACATTATTCTCCTGGAACTGCTCTATTTTATCCTCCGCCACCTTACCCGTCATTCATGGAGGATCCTCAGTTTAGTGGTGGACAAAGGAGGCAGTCTATGGATAATAGATATACTAATTCTGAATCTGAAGACTTAGAACAGCATAAGAACGCTAGAAAATCCAGTAAAAAGAAATCAGGAGGTAGGGTGGTTATCGGTAATATTAACTATATTACATCTAAAAAACAGAATTCCTTTGAAGAGGAATCAGAATCATGTTCTGACACTCACACTGATGACAAGACTGAGAGGGTACACGTAAAAGAAGCTTAAGATCTCCAAAGAGAAAGCAATCAACTGAATCCGAGACTCATAATAGGAAGAAGACAGATGGCAGCCACTGGCAAGCTTTCCAGAGTTTTCTACTAAGGTAAACATTCCCAAAATAAAGATATGTTTACAATGGAAAAGGATCATTAAACGAAAAGACGGCAAAAGCAAATGGCTGATGATCCATTAGCTCATGCAGAACATGATGGCGATGGGCACATAACTGATATACAATCCTCCTATGAAAGAAATGGAAGAAAGACTGCCTACAAGAGTGGAGCCAATGATTTTATCGTGTGTGGAAGAGACCAAGCCAATGTAAGGAACTCACCGAAATTTAATGGGTTTGAGACAAATTTGGACAGAAACGGGATGCCACATCCCACTGATGACGAAACTTTTATGGTTTCGTTACGCTCAACTTCAGGTGTAAATGACAATAAAAGTGGCATGAATAAGGACTACTATGACCTCCCATCTACTAGTCAAAATCCAGATAGGACCCGTGAACTACTTAAATATGAGTCAGATGCCTTAAGCTTGATGCCGGAACGATCTATAGAGAAGAGGTCTTAGACTATGAAATGCAATTAGCTGAAGATGTTGCTGCTGCTGCTGCTTTGCATGAGAAAAAGAGCAGAACTGAAGCTAAGAAGGGGTCTAAAAGTGCAGAAACGCATCAACAGTTAAAACCTAATCAGCGTAGTTTGGATAAGAAGTTTGTCGGAAAGGGAAAACCATTAACCATAGAGGATGCACGAGTACGTGCTGAGAAACTAAGGTCCTTCAAAGCCGATCTCCAGAAAATGAAGAAAGGGCAGGTAAAATACTATATATTTCATTTTTGTATGAACATAATCTATTGTTGTTCCTAGTTTTCCCTGTAACTTTGTCATATTTAAATGATGAATTTTTGCTTACGTAAATATGCTAAAATCTATTTCAGCAAGATGCAGAATATAGGAGAGTTGAAGCTCTAAAGATAGAGAGACAAAAAAGAACAGCAGCAAGAGAAAGTTTATTGTCTGACCGACCATCGCTCGGCGATCCTACTTTGCTATCTCAAAGAAATAGATTGTAGTTAAGAAAAAGTATAATAAAACATAAAAAAATTTGTTAGAGTCGATCCTACTTTGCAAGCTCAAAGAATAGATTGTAGTTAAGAAAAAGTATAATAAAACATAACAAACGCATTCAATTCCTATTTAGCTCAAAGATATTGTATTAGTTGTTAACTGACAATGGAGCACATATACAATTGTTACACAATTTGATAATTCACACTACATATACATGTGCAAGTGGTTAACAAAACCGTAAAAAACCATTATTGCAACAAATTTTCCTTGCTGTTATGTTTGCTTTAGATACACATTTCCTATTAATAAATTACCCAATGTTTTGACACCTGGTTCGACCCGACCCGGTTCCGGTCAAAAAAACGGGTCATGTTAAACGAGTTTTTACATTATCGGTTGGGTTTTGATTTTTCCGTGTTTTTTTACAAATAAAGCATGTAAATTATGTGTATGTGACTAATTTTATTTTTACATATTATATTTGTTGGTAAATATTCTATAATGTTCAATCATTGAAAATATAAATTTATTTCTTTTTGAAATCCGGATCGATCCGGGTCGAACCGGTAACTCGATGACTCGATCGAGTCGATTTAGATACCGGTTTTCAAAACATTGCAATTACACCTTTAAAGAAAAAACTAAGAGGCCTATTAATTTTGGTATTTCAACCAGTATGCTGTTGTGATTGTTGACACTTGACAGTCATGTGGGTAAAGTTGGACCAAGTAATCTTATATATTGCATTTCGTATAAGGAGAAGCAAAAAGACTTTGAGCAAATAGAGTAGCAAGTTTATGTTTGACAATCTTTCAAACTATAATCAAATGGATAAATTGAAACATAAAACATAAAAGCTGGTTATATCATAAAATTTCCTTGATTAAATATATAAGTAGGTGAATGTAACTTTTCATAAAAAGATAAGAAAACATATACCTGGTCGCTGAGACTAATATACTTCAAGAGAATCATTCCACATTCGAGTGGTTTTGTCCTCCGTTTCATCCCACGTCCATTAGAAAGTGATTTCGGGTTCCTAGGTTGGATAAAACTGAATCATTTGACTTGATTCGAACGGTCAAGAAAAATCTCGTGATGTATCTTGGTATTCCCACAAAAGGATGACACCTAAGAATTTTTTTAAAGAAACAAACAATATGAAAAATGACAAGTTGTACATGTCATAGTCAATTATGATCTAGAAAGTTTATATATGGAATTTTAGCGGCTAAATTAGCTACCCTTTGATTGAATGTGAATATCTACATAAATTGACTTGATTTGAAGTTACGAAGCAGGTATATGAGTTTACGCATCAAAAAAGTTTAAATAACGACTACAAATTCACTTTTCTGTTCAAGTGTTTGGTGATCATCAGCCACAAAACCTTGCATCATCAAGCTCGATTACCGACACAACATCTCATGCTCAAGGTCTCCTGGTTGACTGCTTCACCAATTTTATTTCTCCTTAAACCCTGTATATATATAAAACACACGAAATTAGTTCTTCTGTTATTACATCATCTACTTTGCAACCAACAAAAGTCAGCTTATTGATGTTAATCGTCTTCATGATTCCTTGTTCAGCAATAACAACAAAATATAAGCAACATAACATATTTAATAAATAATTATTCTTCAGTGAGCTATATAAACATGTCTGATCTGTATGCACTCGACCAAAAGGTTCAAACTCATTTTAGCAAATCGGCTTGGGGTTCTCCGTAAGAAGATCCTTAACTTACTCTTCGTCGATGCATTCTTTGTCAATACTCATCGGAATCTGAAGTTTTTCTTCCTCTTACATCCTACACACATATAACACCAAACTCACTCAATTCAATAGCAAAACATATACCAGTTTGAATTTTGAGGTGCCAAGTCTTTAAGCATTAACTAAAAAGTAACCTGAAGCGATGAGAGGAATCCGCATCTAATACATATGCAATATGGATTTCTTTTAGTAGTTTTTTCTAGTCTTTAAGTTTTGGATCCTTTGAATTCAAGACATGCAGCTCTAGGATATATTAGATTCAAGTAACAGGTTCTTCCTCGCTGCCTTTCAAGAATTAACCATAACCTGCAAACATTACATACATAATATGATTTAAAAAACTATTCGTTGAAACTTCCATACTAAAGTTTCAAATAAATTAACAAATTATCATGAAACAAATATATGTGTAAGCATGAGGAAGGCGTACACGTAACAAATTTTTCTAAACGTGTTGCTTGGTAGAGATTATAATAACCAACAAAAAAAAATAGATTATAATAAATTAAGTTCAACATGAAGCTTCAATCCGATAACCAACAAAGCTACATCAAAATATACATGTGAATTGAAAAACAAAAACCAATGTGCTAATATAAAAAATTATCACATAAAAGACATACCAGCTAAAGGCTTTGATAGCGATGACATCGGCTAGGTTTTAGAAGACCGTGGCAATAAATAAGATATATGATGCGTTAGTATTTATATGTGCACCTTGAATACACACAATACCAGATCCGGATAAAAAGAGATGTCGTGCAAGCCACTCCCCCGGAAGAGAGTGTCTCCTCTAATTACGAAGCCCGAAAACAATTTCACTACCAGATTACTACACTGGCTGGTGATCAACAAACGCTGCTTAATCAGAGCCTTTGTTTTTGTTTCCCCTGCGACCTGCACCATAACCGAACAACAATAAAAATTCATAAATATTCCAATCCTAAATAACTTGAAACTACTTTACTACTAATCTGATACATGTCCAAAAAATATTACGCGTCACTAATACTTTGACAATTACTTCCTATAAGCGGTCATTTTTTGTGGGATCAGACTTGCCAAAAAGAACAAAAGATTAGAGAATTGGCTTTAAAAAGAAAGAAAAAACTTCAACTAACTATTCAAATAATCAATCCCAGACAACCTTTATTACATGGTCATGCTCTACTACTAAATAAACTTGAAACTACTTTACTACTAATCTGCTTATTTTTTGTCAAAATAAGCACTTCACGAAAAGTGAATACTGACACAAATTTATGACTTGATTGATTATAAATCACAATAATCTGTCAGTTAGAAATGGTTTCATTGTAAATGTAGCTAACGTTATTTACACACACAGAGAGAGATTAACTGGCAGTAATATTATCTGTTATGTGCTTCAGTTGATCGACTACTTTGCTGGCGTAGGATATCAACGGAAATTTTGCAGAAAAATGTAGTGATGCATATAATTGTGTATTACCACCATTCATGGTTGTAACTATGATGCTTAAGGTGTTTATCAAAGTTGAGGGTGAATGTCAAATATGATTAAAAACATAAAGATTTGTTCACTTCATTAGAGAGGTATTGACAAAAAGGAGAGCAGAGAGTAGGACTCGCTCATCTGTTGGGAGATTTGCCATGATCAGCTTTACAAGTGTTCGAGGATGGTCACTATCCCACTCATCCTTCCTTGAATCAATCTACTTGTCATGCGAACCATCTGTTTCCTTGCCATCAGGACCCCATTTTGAGTTCCATCTACCCTCACGACGCAGATCATGATTGGCATCCTTATTCCGGGAATAAGCCAATCTTTCAGATGGGTCGTGCTTCTCCATAGTATTTCCCAAAATATTTATTGTTCCAACGATCCACCTTGCGGTTGTCTCTAAGCTCTTTGTCCCCCTCCCACTACAATAACCTTCTCAATATCTGCATTTTGAATCTGCTTCTCGAACCCACATATCTTTCTAGAAGCTTCAGACTCTTGTAAAAACATCTCCCTTATTGTCCCAAGCTCTTGTATAAAATTGACATTACATAAAGCATAAAAATGTCCAACCAAAAACAAATTAGGAATGTAGGGTTGGGTTGGCAAAAAAGCTAATCCAAACACCCCTTAAGCGATGGTCTGTACTAATTCCCTACCAGTAAAGAAAGAAACTTATGATAAGTTATATAGATGATAAGAATTCTAATAATCATGCACACAAACAACAAAAGTAAAATCCATTTTTTATCCGCATTTTTCTGTATGTAATACAATATTATAGAGAAATTAAATAGCGTAATATGGTAAATACAGAACCCTCAACCGAAAGAAGATACATTAATCCATTTATAAATCTAAATTAGACTTTCATGCAAATACTACTTCTCAAAATTTTTATTCTTCCTTTATTCTAAGAGATATATTGTTGAACCCAAAATACCAAGAAAGAAATTGCAGCAGTTGGGGATGCAATTCAGATCTAACGAGTAACTGAACCACTGCTCATACTTAGATATTAAAAATAATACTAAAACTACTAATGTGCGAGAAGCTAACCTTGTGAGCATTGAACTTAAGCTTTTGTCAAGACAAACTATGACATAAACCTAACCTCATTGGAGCCAAATCTTGTGAACCGAAGCCAGTTATAAATTGACATTCTTGTTCCGTTGCATAACCCCCTGATAAATTAACATTTCGTAAAATCTAGGCGAGCTTGCTCAAGCATACAAAAAACTGTAACCACCTACTGTTGGAAGAGTCTCCCGCCCCTGAAAAATAAGACTAAACAACTCAGCAAGATCCCCAATTTGAGTCGAAAAGAACCCTAAATAAATATAATAAAAATAAACTGAACTATAATTGAAAATCCAACATACCTGATTAGTGATTAATTTCAATTAATGACCAGAATTTACCAAATGATAAAAATATGATTAACACCTCAAGCCAAAATCCTTTTACAATATCAGAGAATTGATAACAAAAAGAATTAGAACTCTGAGGGGCATCAAGAAGTCACCGCCTATGAAAGTTTTTTATTTAATTTTGGTTTTGTGTTTATCTTTTGATTGTGATAGAGAGCACGTTTTACCTAATATGATCACTTTTTGATTAGATATTGCATAAATATGATACGAACGAATAATTAATTAGCGTTAGCAGGATTTAGGAAAAGAAGATAGGATTTTAGAGATGTGACGGCTGATTAGGGTTTTTGTGTGTGTTTTCTCTGTAGGTGGGTTGTTAGAAAAATAAAGGAAAACTGAATAAAAAATGGTTTTAACCTATTATATATAGGTGCGGTCTCAAAACGCAGTTTTTGAGGAAGTGCGTCCCGCTTTTTTGAAAGTGCGTTTTCAAAGAGTAATTTTGGTAAGTTTTTTAGTTTTTTTAGCTAACAAACAAAATCTATTGGTTTAGAAGTGCCATGTCACATATGACTGGGATTAGAGGAGTGGTATCAAGTCATAATTATACCTATATATAATATATATATATATATATATATATATATATATATATATATATATATATATATATATATATATATATATATATATATATATATATATATATATATATATATATATATATATATATATATATATATATATATATATATATATATATATATATATATATATATATATATATATATATATACATATATATATATATTTACATATATATATATATATACATATATATATATATATATATATATATATATATATATATATATATATATATATATATATATATATATATATATATATATATATATATATATATATATATATATATATATATATATATATATATATATATATATATATATATATATATATATATATATATATATATATATATATATATATATATATATATATATATATATATATATATATATATATATATATATATATATATATATATATATATATATATATATATATATATATATATATATATATATATGTATATATATATATATATGTAAATATATATATATATGTGTATATATATATAGAGTGGGGTTATTATAAAACAAATCTTATAATAAAACAAATGAGGTGAAATCTCAGCCCTCGGATCAAAATCACTAATTTTGACACAAAAAAAATGGTGTATTTTTGTAAAAAAAGAAACTTTAGGGGCAATTCTCGAAAAAAAAAAAACTAAACGCGCCCATAACTGATGAAAAACACATAGTTCCCAGAATATAGCAGTTAAAATCGATCAAAAACACACAATAAAAACCGCTCATTAAAACACACAGTAACGTTACTGAAACCCTCCATAAACACGCAGTTATCGGAGTGAAAACGATCAAAAACACACACTTCTCACAGTGAATCCGATCAAAAAACTCGCATTTCACACTGGAATCATCTTGAATCAGAAAGTTAAGCAGGCAATCAAGATGGTTCGAACCTTTATAGGACTATCTCCGCCTTCTCAGTCTGGTAATAGATTTTTTAGTTTTTAATTTATTGTTCAAAGTTTGTTTAAAGATACTTTTTATGCTTGAAAATAAATGCTATTTGTTAAAAATGCAGTTTAATGCACTAGAATTAGACTTTAGTTCATATGAATGATTAGATTAGATGTTGTTCAAAATTTGATTAGAAGTGACTTTTTAAGCTTCAAAATCAATGCTATGTGTTAAAAATGCAGTATAATGCTTTAGAATTAGACTAAGGTTCATATAAATGATTTAGGATAGATGTTGTTCAGAATTTGATTAAAATTGACTTTTTAAGCTTCAAAATCAATGATATGTGATAAAAATACTCTATAATGCTTTAGAATTAGACTAAGGTTCATATAAATGATTTAGGATAGATGTTGTTCAAAATTTGTTTAAAAATGACTTTTTAAGCTTCAAAATCACTGCTATGTGTTAAAAATGCACTATAATGCTTTAGAATTAGACTAAGTTTCATATAAATGATTTAGGATAGATGTTGTTCAAAATTTGATTAAAAGTGACTTTTTAATCTTCAAAATCAATGATATGTGTTAAAAATACACTATAATGCTTTAGAATTAGACTAAGGTTCTTATAAATGATTTAGGATAGATGTTGTTCAAAATTTGTTTAAAAATGACTTTTTAAGCTTCAAAATCACTGCTATGTGTTAAAAATGCACTATAATGCTTTAGAATTAGATTAAGGTTCATATGAATGATTTAGGTTAGATGTTATACTAAAATTTGTTTAAAAGTGGCTTTTAATGCTTCAAAATCATTGCTATGTGCTAAAAATTAACTATAATTCTCTAGAATTAGAATTTGGTTCATATGAATGATTTATGTTATATGTTGTTCAAAATTTGATTAAATGTAAGTTTATATGTTTGAAAATCAGTATAATGTGTTAAAATTTGTATTCTAATGTTCTAAAATCCGAGTTATGTTCTTATGAATGTTTCCTGTTAGATGATGTTTAAAGTTTGCTTAAATGTGAGATATCATGCTTGAAAAACACTATAATGTGTTAAAATTTGAACTCTCATGCTCTAAAATACTAGTTAGATTCATATGAATGATTTTACTTAGCCGTTGTCTAAAGTATGATTAAATGTGAGATTTCATACTTGAAAATCACTGTGATGTGTTAAAAGTTGCACTATAATACACCAAAATCCAAGTTATATTGATATGAATGATTTATGTTAACTGTTTTTTATAGTTTCATTAAATGTGAGTTTATATGTTTGAAAATCAGAGTGATGTGTTAAAATTTGTACTCTAATGCTCTAAAATACAAGTTATGTTGATATGAATGATTTAGGTTAGTTGTTGTCTAAAGTATGATTAAATGGGAGTTTTCATGTTTGAAAATCAATGCGATGTGTTAAAATTTATATTCTAATGTTCTAAAATCAGAGTAAGGTTCATATGTATGTTTTCTTTTAGCTGTTGTTTAAAGTTTGATTAAATGTGATATATCATGCTTGATTAAAACTATAATGTATTAAAATTTGAACTCTAATACTCTAAAATTCTAGTTAGATTCATTTGAATGATTTTAGTTAGCCGTTGTCTAAACTATGATTAAATGTGAGATTTCATACTTGAAAATCACTGTGATGTATTAAAATTTGCACTCTAATGCTCTAAAATCCAAGTTATGTTGATATGAATGATTTATATTAACTGTTTTTTATAATTTCATTAAATGAGACTTTATATGTTTGAAAATCAGAATGATGTGTTAGATTTTGTACTCTAATGCTCCAAATTGCAACTTATGTTGATATGAATAATTTAGGTTATCTGTTGTCTAAAGTATGATTAAATGGGAGTTTTCATGCCTGAAAAACAATGCGATGTGTTAAAAATTTGACTCTTATGCTCTAAAATCTGAGTTAAGTATAATTGAATGATTTAGTTTTAATGTTGTTCAAAATTTGATTAAATGTAAGTTTATATGATTGAAAATCAGTATGATGTGTTAAAATTTGTATTCTAATGTTCTAAAATCCGAGTTAGGTTCTTATGAATGTTTCCTGTTAGATGTTGTTTAAAGTTTGCTTATATGTGAGATATCATGCTTGAAAAACACTATAATGTGTTAAAATTTGAACTCTAATGATCTAAAATACGAGTTAGATTCATATGAATGATTTTAGTTAGCCGTTGTCTAAAGTATGATTAAATGTGAGATTTCATACTTAAAAATCACTATGATGTGTTAAAATTTGTATTCTAATGCTATAGAATCCAAGTTAGGTACATATGAATGTTTCCTGTTAGATGTTGTTTATAGTTTGATTAAATGTGATTTATATGTTTGAAAATCAGAGTGATGTGTTAAAATTTGTATTCTAATGCTCTTGATTCTGTGTTAGGTACAAATGAAAGATTTATATAGACTGTCTGTAAATGAATATAGTGTGTGATTTTTTCAGGTATATCTCCATCAGTTAAAAAGACCAATGAGAAAAAAAATAAAAATCCAACGGAAAACAGTGATTCGGATTTTGAAGAAAATACTTTCGATAAATATAAGATAGAAAAAAAGGAAGATAAGGGGAAAAGGCTTGCACTAAGAAAAGATTCTGATGTATTTTTTCAGTCAAAAAAGAAGGCAAAAACAAAAGATAATATGATTGTTTGTTATCCACAAGCAATTCAACAAAAGAAGCCAAAAAAGGCTGATCAGGAAACCATAAAATACAGAATGTCACCAAGAAATCTCCAAAAGGTCCTAAACAACTTAAGCCCTCAACAAGACAAGCGTGTTCGAGAAATGGGATTTGGTGATTTTCCTGAAAACTTCAACATATATTATATCCCATCAACCTTAGGTCTGTTTTTAGCTACCAATTTTGATTCAGAAACACTCACTCTAGGAATGGGAGATGGTAGGAAGATAAAGTTTACCAAACAACTTGTGCATGATATGCTTGGGATACCAATGGGTGATATCCCTGTTGAAACTCTAAAAGAAAAAAATCTATTAGAGCCTACGACTCAGAGATGGAGAAGAAAGGTGAAGCATATTGTCGGTAATGATAAAAAAATCGGAGTAACAAAATTGGAATCATTTTTGTCTGAATACGAAAAAGCCAATTGGGTATTCGATGTTGGTTTCCTATCACTGTTCTTCTCAATAATCGGAGAAGGTAACAAAGATGGAACGATAAATGAGAGGCTTATTCCATTTATTGGGAATAACACTGATAGGATTGAAAAAATGGATTGGTGCTCATATGTATTAGAATGTTTGGTGAGGGAATGCACCAGTTTTGATTCAAGTAGCACATTCAGTGGACCATTGGTTTTACTCACAGTAAGTACTAATTTAAACTTAAATGCTGTAAATTTTAGTCTTAACTGCTGTAAAATTTTTACTTAAACTGCTGTAAAAATTTACTTTTTAGTTTATTAAATTTTACATAAATTTTCAACATCTAACTACTAAAAAATATTTTTTTTGTGCAGCTTGTGTATTGCAATTCAACTGTGTGTAAAAAGGTAAAGGTCGAAAAAACAGTCCCTGCATTCAAAGCATGGAATCATCAATTGATGAAAGCTAGAGAATCTCTTGAACTTAAGAAAGGAGGTTTTGGACGTTTAGAAATCGTTGATGGTTTAGAATGGATTGAGCCAAAGAAGAAAGATACCAAAAAAAAGAAATTAGTGAACTTATCAGGTATGCATAAAAATATAAAATAAATATATTCTTGAAATTTTGTTATTATATAATAATTTATTTTGTTGATGTTGTAGAAGATGAAGAAGAGTTTTCAGAAGAAGAACTTGAAGAAGCTAAAGATTTTTCATCTAAAACTTTTAAGGTAATAATTTTGAATGAAATATATGTTATGTAAGATGATTTGGTTAAAAAATTAACTAAAATTCAGTAAATTTTCCGGTCTTAAGGCTCACACAATCAAAAAATATTTGATGCATGTGGCTCACTAGGAACAAGCTCGAAAACCTAGTGGGAGCCTTTTGATTCCCCATATTGGGAAGACTCCTTCTTTGTAATGAGGATTGAGAACTCGGTTGTTTGAAAATGATAGTTATGATGTTATTTATTAAAAGTTATGAAAGTGATTTGGCAAAAATACAATTTAATGCATTAAACTTTAAATGATTTTTTATATTATAGGGAATGTGCAATACTGTAAAAGGTAATCTACAGCAAGCAATTAAGCTGATGGAAGATTCTGATAGAAAATTGGATCTTGCTTTTAGATACTATCCCGAGTCCAAAAGGTTAAAAAAACTTGTAAATGATAGAAATAAGGTTTTCATGGTTTATTATAAGCATAAGCAAGGTGATATGGAAGATGAAAATGATGATAGTGAAAATGGGAATGGAGATGAGGATGATGAAATTGATGGTAGCGAAGACGGGAATGGAGATGAGGATGAAGATATTGATGACGAAACTGACAATGATGATGGATTAGATGATGACGAAAAAGATGACGATGATGATGCATTAGATGATGATGCATTAGATGATGATAATGATGCAGTAAAGGCAAATGTTGATGATCAACATGATGATGCAAAAAAAGGAAATGTTGAGGATCAACATGATGGTATGTCTATAACATTCAAATTATATTTTTCTATGTTCTACTAAAATTTTTTTTGGTAATAATATAACTACAATGCTATAACATTATTACGTTAATTTGGTAAGGTTTGCAATTTAAAAATTCTAACAATGTAAAAATATGCAGATAATGGCGATGATCAAAAAAAGAATAAAAAAGGTGATGACGATGTAAATGCGAAAAAGAAAGATGAGCATGATTGTAAAAATGCTGGAGAGGGGCCTCAAAATCTGATTGCAGGGCAAAATATGGGCATTGTACCATTTGATTATACTAATTTCACTCAGTCAACTCCTCCAGAAACACAATCTTCAAATGAAACTGATAAAAATGCTCGGATAGCTTTTGTCGTAGAACCTTTAGAAGATAGTGATGAAAGTTTGTTGAGTTATCTAAACACTAGACTTCCCACAATAGAACCTTTATCACAAACGAAGGAAGACGAAAAAGGATATCAAATCAACAAACGAAGAAAGATTGATGTTGTAGATGATTTGGGTATCATGCGTGCTAAAGTTGTTGATTTTGATGTAGGACAACCAGGGTTGGATGCATTTGATTTGGTTGACAATATGACCGATAATGTTTGGACTTTTACCCCAGATGTTTTTCAAAATCTCAACACTCCTTCCTTTCGTCCTAGATCAAGAAATATGAAATTAAGCCTAGTACGAAACAATGAAGGACGTTTTGAGGCAAGAAAAATGGATGAAGGAAATACAAGTGCCATAGAAAAAAGTGTTGAAGCTCATGAAGTTGCTGAATTGCCTCCAAAAACATCTGTTGAAGCTAATGAAGTGGATGAAGCAACTGAAATTCTTGAAATTGCTGGAATGGCTTCAATACTTGTTAATGCAGTCCAAAACACAGACACTAAGGCGCCAATGATCACAAGTAGTGTTACAGATAAGAATTCAGAAAAAGGCAAAGAGAAAGTGGTTAGTATTGCAGTTCCAGAACCCTCAAATGAAAGTGATTTTAAAAAGCCTATCAGAAGTATGAAAAGAGGCGCTGAAGTATTAGAAGATGCGGTTTATAGAATAGACTCAAGTGAAAAGTTGTCAGCATATCACGAGAGGAAAATTCATCCAGACATACCATTTACTGAAGATGAAATAAAGGTTATAGAATACGTATGGAGTGGCAGTTGTCCTGAAGGGTTAGTTTTTACTGCATTAACCTTTAATAAAGTAACTGAATTGCATATTATAGATATATTTTTTTTTGTTTGTGATTTGGTAAAAAAAAACTGAATTATTTTTATAATGCGCAGGGAATTTATATTCAGTGGATTCGGCGTAATAATTGAATGTATATGGTTCTTGAGTCTTTATCCAAACATCCTAATTTCATCAAATATTCTTGACTTATGGAGTCTTGTTCTGGCGTATGAGGAGACATTCCAATCGAGCGCCTCATTTAACTCAAATTTGTACTGCAGTACAGGAATGCTGGTGAGTTTTTTAGTCTATATATATACTTAAAAAATTGTAATTCTATAGGTTGAAATATTTTATATTTTTTTTGTGATTATATACAGCCTCCCGTTCTGGTTGAACAGAAAGTGGATGAAGAACACCTGAGAAGAGTTTTTGATGATAACTTTGAATCTGTTTTACAGAATTCAAAGAAAACAAATTTGGATAACATTAGTATGGTAAGTCATAAATAACATCTATTACTAATACTATTTAAAAATTATTTACAGCATTACAGTTAAATTTTTACAGCATTACTATGTTTTAGTTAATAATTTTTTATTGAATTATCTACAGGTTATGATTCCTTGCATTCAGATGATAGGTGTTGTAAACCATTACTACTTATTATGCTTCAATATGATATCTGCTGAAATAGAAATCATGGACAACCTTGATGATGATTCTGTGGATCTTGATGACAGATATGGCCCTTATGCCATGACAATGGTAATTTTTTGATTTATGAATCTCAATTGGCTAAATAGCTATGTATTAATAAATACTAGTTTTTTATAAATTATTAGTTTTTTATAACCTTCAAAATTTTGTTATAAATTATTTTTTTTAGATATAACAGGTAATTTTTTTTTATTGCATTACATATTATTTTACAGCATTAACAGCAATCTTGTATTTTTTCACAGATCAAATTATTCATTGCTTACCTAGAAAGTGTAAATCATCAAAAACATGCTGCATTCATGAAGGCCGTCCCAAGAGTCTTGAAGATGTCTTGGAGGACAAAAAAAAATGCTGTCGACTGTGGTCTATTTGCTATGAGGCATATGGAGATGTACGTCGGTAAAGAAATATGGTTGATGACATTGCCAGATGAAAATAGAAATCAAAAATCAACTATTCACACTCTCAGAGCAAAGTACTTAGCAAAGATTCTGATGTTGCCTTGTAACCTTTGGAGAAATGAGTTAATCAAAGCGGCGGACCAACATTGGAAGAAGCAACAAAAGAAACAAAAGATTATAAGTGGTTTCAATGTGAAAGTTAATATTGGGCTCATGAGAAAGTTTGAAGCAAGAATAAAGAAGGAAGTCCTTGGATGAAGTTTAATGAAATTATGTATAAACTTTTGAAGAATTTTATTATGTAAAGTTAACCCAAAACATAAAGTTTGTTTCTATTGTAATTTTATTTCAGCTTGGCCTAAGTACATTGTAAATGCCACTCTATTTACCTAATATTTATTTTGGTTATCCTCTCCTGTAATGCAGTAATTAACCTTTATGATTTGGTAAACTTCCAATGAAAATTAGAAGATTTTTAAACATTATACCTTTATATTTAATATTTTTTTAAAGAAATTTGTTATAATGGTATATTGATTTGATAATATATGATAAATTTATATATTGATTTGCTAAAGTATGATAAAGTTGTATATTGATTTGGTAAAATATGATAAAGTTGTATATTGATTTGGTAAAATATGATAAAGTTGTATATTGATTTGGTAAATATTAGTTATAACCTTTCTAGAATGTCTCATTTATGATGAATAAACGACCACCTACGTATTAATCTGTTAAAATTAAATATTGATTTGGAAAAATCTATTAAAATTGTATATTGATTTGGTATATATTACAAACTTTAGGGACAAACTAGTAAATAACAATCCGAGAGGGTCTCATTTATGGTGAATAAACAGCCACGTATCTCTTAAATTCATCACTTACTAAAAATATCTCCCAATATTTCTCTCTCCCCAAGTTTACACACAGTAGATCAAAACAAGATCAAAACCAGATCGATGCATAAAATTTGAAATGCATCAATCCAAAAAGATGGTGAATAAGAATCTGAAATCCTTTACTCCTCCTCGTAAGCAAATTAATACCTCTATTTATTTATTTTCGATATTATTTATGTTTATAACAATCTGATACCAACTATCATTTCATCTATCTAGAAAATAGGAAAAGTGTTAGGCTGATGATAAAACAAAGAGTAGATTATGGAAACGGTAAAAAAAAGTCGCCGGAAAAATCTATAACTATATCAAGCAGTAAGTGATTTATTCTACAACTTTATTTCAATGCGATGTGTTAAATTTGAGTTTTCATGCTTGAAAATAACTGAAATTTGTTAAAATTTGTACTGTAATGCTCTAAAATCCGAGTTAGGTTGATATTAATGAATTAGGTTACACATTGTAAATATTTTGTATAAATGATTGTTTATATGCTTTAAAATCAGTTTGATGTGATTAAATTTATACTCTAATGCTCTAGAATGTGATTTATGTTCATATGAATGGTTTATGTTAACCATTGTCTAAAGTATGATTAAATGTGAGTTTTCATGCTTGAAAAACACTATAATGTGTTAAAATTTGAACCATAATGCTCTAAAATGCTAGTTAGATTCATATGAATGAATTAGGTTACATATTGTAAATATTTTGTATAAATGATTGTTTATATGCTTGAAAATCAGTTTGATGTGATTAAAATTATACTCTAATGCTCTAGAATGTGATTTAGGTTCATTTGAATAGTTTATGTTAGCCATTGTCTAAAGTATGATTAAATGTTAGTTATCATGCTTGTAAAACACTATAATGTGTTAAAATTTGAAGTCTAATGCTCTAAAATGCTAGTTAGATTCGAATGAATGATTTAAGTTAGCCGTTATCTAAAGTATGATTAAATGTGAGATTTCATACTTGAAAATCACTATGATGTGTTAAAACTTGCACTCTAATGCTGTAAAATCCAAGTTATGTTGATATGAATGATTTAGGTTAGCTGTTGCCTAAATTATGATTAAATGATGCTTGAAAAACACTATAATGTGTTAAAATTTGAACTCTCATGCTCTAAAATACTAGTTAGATTCATATGAATGAATTAGGTTACAAATTGTTCATAAATATTGATAAAATGATTGTTTATATGCTTGAAAATCAGTTTGATGTGATTAAAATTATACTCTAATGCTCTAGAATGTGATTTAGGTTCATGTGAATGGTTTATGTTAGCCATTGTCTAAAGTATGATTAAATGTGAGTTATCATGCTTGAAAAACACTATAATGTGTTAAAATTTGAACTCTAATGCTCTAAAATGCTACTTAGATTCATATGAATGACTTAAGTTAGCCGTTGTCTAAAGTATGATTAAATGTGAGATTTCATACTTGAAAATCACTGTGATGTGTTAAAATTTGCAATCTAATGCTCTAAAAGCCAAGTTATGATGATATGAATGATTTAGGTTAGCTGTTGCCTAAATTATGATTAAATGTTAGTTTTCATGCTTGAAAAACACTATAATGTGTTAAATTTGAACTCTAATGCTCTAAAAATGCTAGTTAGATTCATATGAATGACTTAAGTTAGCCGTTGTCTAAAGTATGATTTAAGTTAGCCGTTATCTAAAGTATGATTAAATGTGAGATTTCATACTTGAAAATCACTATGATGTGTTAAAACTTGCACTCTAATGCTGTAAAATCCAAGTTATGTTGATATGAATGATTTAGGTTAGCTGTTGCCTAAATTATGATTAAATGATGCTTGAAAAACACTATAATGTGTTAAAATTTGAACTCTCATGCTCTAAAATACTAGTTAGATTCATATGAATGAATTAGGTTACAAATTGTTCATAAATATTGATAAAATGATTGTTTATATGCTTGAAAATCAGTTTGATGTGATTAAAATTATACTCTAATGCTCTAGAATGTGATTTAGGTTCATGTGAATGGTTTATGTTAGCCATTGTCTAAAGTATGATTAAATGTGAGTTATCATGCTTGAAAAACACTATAATGTGTTAAAACTTGAACTCTAATGCTCTAAAATGCTACTTAGATTCATATGAATGACTTAAGTTAGCCGTTGTCTAAAGTATGATTAAATGTGAGATTTCATACTTGAAAATCACTGTGATGTGTTAAAATTTGCAATCTAATGCTCTAAAAGCCAAGTTATGATGATATGAATGATTTAGGTTAGCTGTTGCCTAAATTATGATTAAATGTTAGTTTTCATGCTTGAAAAACACTATAATGTGTTAAATTTGAACTCTAATGCTCTAAAAATGCTAGTTAGATTCATATGAATGACTTAAGTTAGCCGTTGTCTAAAGTATGATTAAATGTGAGATTTCATACTTGAAAATCACTGTGATGTGTTAAAATTTGCAATCTAATGCTCTAAAAGCCAAGTTATGATGATATGAATGATTTAGGTTAGCTGTTGCCTAAATTATGATTAAATGATGCTTGAAAAACACTATAATGTGTTAAAATTTGAACTCTCATGCTCTAAAATACTAGTTAGATTCATATGAATGATTTTACTTAGCCATTCTCTAAAGTATGATTAAATGTGAGATTTCATACTTGAAAATCACTCTGATGTGTTAAAATTTGCACTCTAATTCTCTAAAATCCGAGTTAGGTACATATGAATGAATTAGGTTACAAATTGTTCATAAATATTGGTAAAGTGATTGTATATATGCTTGAAAATCAGTTTGATGTGATTAAAATTATACTCTAATGCTCTAGAATGTGATTTAGGTTCATTTGAATGGTTTATGTTAGCCATTGTCTAAAGTATGATTAAATGTGAGTTATCATGCTTGAAAATCACTGCGATGTGTTAAAATTTGTACTCTAATGTTGTATATGAATGATTTAGGATAGATATTGTTCAAATTTTGTATAAATGATTGTTTATATGCTTAAAAATCAGTGTCATGTGTTAAAATTTGCAATCTAATGCTTTATATTCCGAGTTACGTTTGTATGCATTATTAAGGTTGGCTGTTGTCCAATATTTGATTAAATGTGACTTTTAATGTTTGAAAATCACTGCGATGTATTAATATTTTACTGTATCAATATATGAATTGGACGTGTAATGATTCATTAAATTCTTAAAAGTTGGATAACATTGTTAATTATTTACAGGTAAAAGCAATGAAAGACTCTCAGAACCAGAGGGATTTAATACAAATGAAGTATCTTCCAAACGAAAAAAAATATGTGCTAAAAACAAAGTTACTGGTAAAAGAGCAGCTGCTGATGACATCCCAACTGATGAAGGAAGAAGCCAAAACAAAAAAAAGAAAAAGGTTGCAGCAGTTGATATTCCAGATTCAGCTGAGGTACTTGTCGATGCTGAACAAATTCAATCAGACAATGTTTATACATCAAAGACATATGCTCCAACTGCTGTGGTAGAGAAGGTAGTGGTAGAGAAGGTAGCTGAAAAAGGTAAGATGATGAAAAATCGGAGGATTAATGGGAAGAAAGTGGTAGAGAAGGTAGCTGAAAAAGAAGTTGCTGAAAAAGAAATTGCTAAAAAAGGCAAAGCAGTAAATATTACAGTTTCAACTGAGGTAGTTGACGATGCTGAACAATTTCAATCAGAAAATGTTGAGACATCAAAGACAGATGCTCCAACTGCTGTGATAGGAAAGGAAGTTGTAGAGAAGGTAGCTGAAAAAGGTAAGATGATGAGAATTCGGAGGATTAAATCGAAGAAAGTGGTACAGAATGTGGATGGAAAAGAAGATGCTGAAAAAAAAGTTTCTAAAAAAGGCAAAGCATTATTTCCCCATATCGTCCCAAGAATGTCAGTGCGTCATTTGAATCTTTTGTTAAAAGCATGCACAACAAGACAGCTTAAGGTTATAGAAGAAATGGGTTTGGGACATTTCATCAATAATTTTGAGTATATGTCGGTGCCAACCAAGATGACATTTTGGATTGTACAAAACTATGATCTTGAAACGGACACTATAAAGATGGAGGATGAAAGAAGAATTAAAGTAACCAAGGAATTAATTTATGACATTTTGGGTGTTCCAATGGGTGAAAAGAAAGTTATCTCTCTACCTAGCACAACGTCTGAAGATAAGACAACTACAGATTGGAGAGCAACAACACCCTTTGCAGGAGAGGATGCAGACAGGATAAATATTTCGTTTCTTGAAGATCATGTTGCTAGATTGACCGAAATAGATTGGTCTTTCCAAGTCGGCTTTTTGGTTATTTTCTTCTCTTGTCTAGCTGAAGGGAACAAAGATGGCACTGCAAATCAAAGATTCATACCATCGGTAAAACGAATGGAAGAATTTCAACAATATGATTGGTGCGAGTATATTTTTGACTGTATTCGATCAGAGATCCAGGATTGGGAACCAGGAAAAACGTTTGCTGCTTCCACAATAGTATTGGCGGTATGTTTTTTTACAGCAATAACTAATAATGTATTATTTCTTAAATATGATGCAATAAATTTTGAAATATAATGCTAATATATATTTTTTATTTTTTAGCTTATATACTGCAGTTCAACAGATTCGCCTGATCTAAAAGTGGAAAGAACATCACCTGTATTCAAAGGTTGGAGTACAGACTTGCTAAAAAAAGACAAGCACAAGAAATAAGGAGTGGAGGCTTTGGTAAACTTCCTATATTCAAAGAATTTGAATATATTCAACCACCAAAGATCAAATTGAAGAAAAGGAAAGAACAAAATAATCTACCAGGTAAGTTGTAATCTTATATTAAAATAATATAGATATATGGAATCATATGATGATTTCTAATATTAGGAATGATCATTGTGTTAACAGAGGGTGGAAGTACTAGCCGAGAAGAGAATCTACAACAGTTCAAAGAAAAAACTAGTCAGGTAATCATCAAGTCGCTTTTGTATTATTAAGTTAAAATATAAGTTCCATATCTTGATGCATTAGTTTAGAAATTTTAATGAATCAAAGTTAAATTTTAGTTAACATAGACTATTTTGCAAAAAATAAATCATCATATTTTTACTGAATAAAAGTTAAAAAGTTTAATGCATCAAACTCATTTTTTATCTATATAAATATTTTTTTTAAAAAAAAAGAAAAAGTTTAATGCATCAAAGTTATCTTTAGCTAACAATTTATCTTTTTTTTTGAAAAACAAACAGGATATGAAGGATTTCTAAAATGATAACCTCATAAAACTTATAGAAATGTTTGTAATCCTAAAAATAGCATATCTTACTGCAATAAAGATTAAAATTTCAACATATCATAGCTTATATATATATATATATTTTATTTAATTATATATTATATTATATTTCTCAAAATTATACAAACATATATAATTTAAAATATGTTAAAAAGTTTAATGCATCAAAGTTATGTTTTACTAAATTTGTTTTTTTCAAAACACACAGGATATGAAGGTTTTCTTGAATCATAAGCTCATAAAGCTTATTCAAATGTTTGAAGATCATGACGCGAAGCTAAAAATAGCATTGAATGAATACCCAGTTGACGATGACTTCAAGGAGATTGTTCAAAAAAGAAATACATTCCTAAAGAGAATGTATAATGATGATGATCCTTTGAATCATCAAGATAAGACTGATGCAGATAGAGATAATGTATTGGATGAAGTTGGTTTGAATGAATCTGTAGAAGAAGGTATGAATGAAGGTGACGACGCCGATGAGACAAATATTAGTGCGCCTGTTGGGAATGTGGAAGTTGGAATGAATGAAGGTATAGACGCCAATGAATCTGGTAATGCTGTGCCTGTAACAACGGATGAAGGGAATTCTACGCCACACTCAACACCAGAATATGAAAGGCGGACAAGGTCAACAATCAAAGATAAACCAGCAACAGCATCACCTGCTAAAGGGGGAAAAAATAAACCACCTATTGCCCCTAAAAAAACAGCAAAAGGAAAAGCAGGAGAAGCATCGCCCACTAAAGCAGGAAAAACCTCTAAAAGTAAATGAACAATGACACTTCTCTGGTTTCTACTAATATTTTATCTTATATCGTATGTTTCGGATATTGAATGTCTGTAATATAACTAGAACACCTTTAAAACTTGAATGTCTGTAGTATATTCTAATCTAATTACATATTTAAGTAATATGTAATAACTACATTTTATGCAACAATTTCATCGCATCATAATGTTTATAAACTAAATAGAATTATATTCTATGATATACTACTTAACTAAAGAGTGCAAACTAGATTATAAAGAATATATTAAATCAGCTATTTTCTTTTTTTAATTTGATTTTCTGTAATAACAGATTGTTTAAATGCTGAAATATGTTCTGAAGTGTGCGATAAAGATGTCAACGAGAGATCTATTGTCATTTATGACGATTCATTTCTTGAAAATCAATCGCAAACGCTATTGTTTGAAAGTGAAGAAGAAGAGATGGAAGTTGATAGTGAAGAAGCAGAGATGGAACTTGACACTGAAGGTGGAATGCAAGATGTTGACTTACCAGATGAAAACCTGGGAGCATATGAAAGTAAATGAAAAACAAACAGTGTCTTATATTGATTATTAATTTCACTGCATCATAGTGATTTAAAACTAGTAATGCACTGTTTAACTATAATGCATGACTAGATAAAAAAACACTATGATGCAGTAAGAAGTAACTATGCTGTAGTAAAACAAGTTATTCTATTTTTTTCCAAAAAAACTGTTGTTTAATTTCTTCTTTTAATAACAGGTTCTAAAAATCTCAAAGAAGCTGGCTTTCCTACAATTGGAATGGAAAATATCAAGAGTTTAATGACCGATTTTCCTTCAATTGAAGAAGTGAACAAAGAGTATTTTGACTACTCCGTTTCGAAACTACCTTTCTTAGCTGAATCAGAAGAGAGTGTGTCAAAAAGTTTCTTAATTGCCGAGCCACCAAAATGTCTCCAGATTCAGAAAAAGGGAATTATAAAAAGTTTACATAGTATGAAATTGCGGTTACCGAAAAACAACGCAAGAGAGGTTAAAGGTAAAACACCATTGTTTGTTGCTGAACAACATGAAGAATATAAAGAGATTCCGATATCTGGTCAACTACGAACTGAAGGAAACAAAACAACTTTTGATGATATAAGGGATAAATTAATGAAAAAGAATGTCGGAAAGTTGCAACGCATGAATGAAAAATCAAATGATGAAGATAAAGGCAACAAAGAAGGAGATCTGTTAATTGCTGAAAGAAATAAGATAGAAAAAGATAAGCCTGAGCCTGTAACAAGAAAAATGATTATGCATGCATCACCAATTAGCTGTATTGCTCCACCAGTTGATATGGAAAACGATAAACGTCAAGTAAAGCTGCCTCCTTCTTTAGTGTCTCCATATTATCAACGGAAAATCATATTGGGCCAACCACTATCAGAAGATGGAAAGAAGATTGCTGAATACATATGGGGTAATAAGACACCTGAATGGTAAGTTCTTAATAATTACATAACATATTTTTTTTCACAGCATCAATATTATATATTTACTGCATCAATTATATTTAAATTATATCACATAGTAGTTATTTTTGAAGCATAAAAAGTCAATTTTAAAACAAACTTTGATCAACAGCTAACCTATAGAATTATATGAACTTAAGTCTTATTTTAGAAACTTTTTGAAGCATCAATATTATATATTTACTGCATCAATTATATTTAAATTATATCACATAGTAGTTATTAAGAAACTTTTTGAAGCATCAATATTATATATTTACTTCATCAATTATATTTAAATTATATCACATAGTAGTTATTTTTGAAGAATAAAAAGTCACTTTTAAAACAAACTTTGATCAACAGCTAACCTGTAGAATTATATGAACTTAAGTCTTATTTTAGAAACTTTTTGAAGCATCAATATTATATATTTACTGCATCAATTATATTTAAATTATATCACATAGTAGTTATTAAGAAACTTTTTGAAGCATCAATATAATATATTTACTGCATCAATTATATTTAAATTATATCACATAGTAGTTATTTTTGAAGCATAAAAAGTCACTTTTAAAACAAACTTTGATCAACAGCTAACCTATAGAATTATATGAACTTAAGTCTTATTTTTTGGGTAAAAGGGTATTCATACCCCGGTAAAATATATTACGCCAAAAAACATTGAAGTACAACGGATGTAAGTGAAATCTTACATCTCAGCCCATTACATGAGCACAACCATGCACTTTCTGTGCAACAAATGAAGCCCTAATAAGAATGACATGCCATTCTTATAGACTAAACTAGTTAAATTAAGAAAAACTAAAGATAAAACAAATAGAATCCCAAATTCCTAACTTAAGCCACATCTTCACTAGACACAAAATGCAATGTGTAATATTCCAGGAAACCATCAACTTGGTACCTTTTCATCATAGAACAACATACCAATAAAGAACCAAAGACCACATGTAGCAAATCGCACTCCATGCATATGTCTTCATGCAACTTGTTGTGGATATCAAACAGGATTCAATGTATTGAGACGTAATACACAACAAGACCATAACGAAGCCATTAGACAATCGAACACTAATTGACCTCGACATCCAAATCACTATACACCACTAGGTATAGCAAGCTAAGTCGCAAACAACGAACACCATAACCATATCAGCCATAAGAATACGATTGCATTACGACCACATAACCATCTCCCCCAAGAACCCACTAACGACACACCCTCATAACAACGCAGCATGCCAGCCGCACACGCCAATTACCTCATATACAGAAAATATAAGCACCACACTCACAAGTTCACCGCGATGCCGATCATAACTATATGCATGATAGATATTCGGATCAGACACCAATGTTGCAAACAAAACAAACCCTAAGATCAGACCTGGTATACGAAACCCTAATATCTAGGGTTTTAAGGGATCCAGTAGTGTTATACAAACCATTAACGAAACCCAAAGAGTTGCGTCACGACGAACATAAAATCAACCAGTAAAAACGGCTACATAACAAAACCCTAAAAAAGGATTTGAACATTGAACTCTCGAGCCCAACGTGGCCATGATCCCATATGATAAGAGTGATAACAGGATCAATAACCAAATCAACAACCACGACACCTTCAAGAATTTACAAGAAAATTCGAAACCCTAAAAATTAGGGTTTGGTTATACGCGGCTGATTAGGGGCGACACCCAAGGATATGATACCAGCAGATTCGACCTGCCCCTCCCCAAAAGATCAGGTCCTCTAAATCGATTGCATACCACCAACAGGTCAACCGGTTTTGAAATCAGATTAAGGCTTTATATGAATCCTAAAATTAAGATTAAAACAAAACCCTAACACAAAGATCAAAAACCATATTGAACGTAGATGATAGAGAGGCGATTATAGTGGATACATATGGCCGAAAAAAAAAGGGGAGGGGAGGCGGGTGATCGCCCCTAGAAGGGAGAAAAAATTAGGGTTTTTTCTTTTCTTTTTAACTTAAGTCTTATTTTAGAACATTATAATGCATTTTTAACACATAGCCTTATATGAACTTAAAATATGAAACTTAAATCTAATTCTAGAGCATTATAGTGCATTCTTAACACATAGCATTATATGAACTTAATTCTAATTCTAGAGAATTATAGTTTATATTTAACACATAGCATTAATTAAAACTTAAGACCAGTTAGTTATTTATTTAATCTTAAATATGAACTTAAGTGTAAATCTAGAGCATTATATTGCATTTTTAACACATAGCATTGTTTATCAAACATAAAAAATCAAATTTAAAACAAAATTTGAACAATATCTAAACATTGACCAATAACTAAAATAAATCATTCATATGAGCATTAATAAAAAAAGTAAACATACAAACCATCTAGATTCGCTGATTAATTTGTCTGATTCTAGATGATTCCGTAGGTTTGATTCAATAGGTTTGGTATCACAGCATTATATATATTACCTTGTCTGAAATATTGTACAGTGAGAATATTTTCAAGATGAATAAAAGAGTTGGAGTTGAAGGTGTTTTTTTCTTGAGCCTGTACCCTGAAATAGAAATTGCTTCACTCATATTAGACTTATGGTCTATTGTTCAAAATCACGAGGAACAACACAGAGACAAGCTATCAGACGATGGAAATGTATATTGTCATACAGGAATGCTTGTAAGTAATTCAATTATATAATTTTTTTTTTATATGTAACGTTTTACATTATGATATACATAACGTTTTGCATTTACTAAAAACAGTCTAATTACACTGTTGATTCGGGGAAGACTATTGAAGAAAGAATGCAAGTTTTTGATCAAAATATTCGTTTGGTTTTAACTGAAGCAAAACGGAAGAATTTTAACGATGTTCATTTGGTAAGTAGATTAATTATGAGAATAAAATGATATAATTGTGATGTTCTATAGAATGAAGTTGATTAATGATAACAAAAATATCTACAGGTATTCTTTCCTGCAATAAAGATATCGAAAGATTCATCAAACCATTTCTATGTAATCTGTTTCAATATGAAGACCGCTGAAATAGACATAATTGATAACATAGATTATGGCATCGATGATATAGAAACAATATATGGTTCTTTCCCATATGCTCTGGTAAGTCTACTTTTATCTAATACTTAAAGCATTATGGTGCTATTTTTAAACATCAAACTTATATGTTTCCTATACCTTGTGAATAATATTGATAATTTTACTGCATCATTTTTTTTAAAATAGTGCATTACAAAGCTGTATCTCATACATTTTATTTTAAATTTTCACAGATTGATTCTTTTATAAATTACTTGGAGACACAACATCATCCAAAATGCGCTGACTTTCTAGTTTCTGAGCCTAGCATTATTGATTTTGATTGGAAAACAAAATCCAATAATGTCGATTGTGGTGTATTCGTTATGAGGCATTTAGAAACATATCTAGGTAAAGGAAACTTTTTACAACCTTTGAAGAAAGAAGGAACAATTCAGAAAGCACAATTGAAGATGCTTCGTGCCAAGTACTTGGCCAAAATCCTTCTGATGGACATTAATGTCAAAAAAGCAAGTTTGTTGAAAGAAGCACAAGCATACTTCAGAAAGAAGCCAAAAATTTCAAAGATTATAAAGGAGCATGATGTCATATATGATAAAGCCTTGTGGAAGAAATTCAGTACTACCGTCGAGAAACTTGATAAATAGAGATCTCAGTTTTAAATCTTTTGAATTGAATTTCTAATTGTTTTTTCTTCCAATAACTTGTAAACATGAAGGTTTTTCTTTACCAATTACCATATCATAATGAATATTTTTACTGCATTACTGTGTATATTTTACTGCATTACTTTGCATATTTTAGTTATATAAAAAAGTTATGGAATATGTATTGAGTGGCAGTTGTCATGAGGGATTAGTTTTAATGTATTAAAATTTTAAATTTTATTACAGTTTTTCTATATCATTTGATAAAATTCTACTAAAATGCAGTAAAGTTAAATTTAACTGTATCATAAGATATCATAATGTATATTTTTAATGCATTACTGAGCATATTTTACTGCATCATAGTTTAGCTGCAGTAAAGTTAAAAACAAAAGTTATAGCATATGGATGGAGTGGAAGTTGTCATGAGTAGTTATTTTTACTGCATTAATATTTGAAATTTTATAGCATTACTTGATAAATTACAAAAAATACAACATTTTATTAAAAATTTATCTATATAATTTGGTAAAACTCTATTGAAATGCGGTACACGTTAACTGCATCACAATGCAGTAAAAGATATAACTGTATCATACGATATCATATTGTATATTTTTACTGCATCATAGTTATCTATAATAAATTAGTTTTAATGCATTAAATTATACTGAAATGTAGTATAATAGATAAATTATATGTAAAATAACTACATCACAATGTAAATCATCAAGTATTAAAAGTCATTGCATTAAAATGTAAAAGTAACTGCATTACAATACACTTTTGAAAAAAACCAAAACCTTTGCATTTATTTCTAGACTTCCTGTATCTCATTCTCATTTTTTTTACAATTTATTTTGAAGAATTTGATCCAAAATAGAGTACTTATTTTGGAGTATTTGATCTCAACCCAGATCTTCTAGGTAAAACAGCTTGATTCTTGGGAGAAATGTGTTGATTCGGAGTAGCTTGAAGATTGGCTCTCTCAGACAAACCTGTGCAAGTTCTTTTATTGTGTCCTGCTTTTTCACCACATACACCACAAGTCCTCCTCTTACTAAGTTCTTCAGCTGTGACTTCAGTTACAGGCTTCAACCTAGAAAAGCATCCTGGACCTCTCGCTCTCCTAAGATTTGGATTTAGAACTTTATCATTCTCATTTTCAGGCTCATTGACACCCAGCAATGCACAAATCGCAGCTTTGTTATTCATTTTTGGGACCACTGGTACATCAATTTCTGCTTGCTTGAGCAACTCTTTCATCTTATCTTTGAAAATATGCAAATTATCAACCTTGTGCACCAACCGATCAATAGTAGATTCAAAAATATGATACAATTCTGTGACTTCAGTCTGCACTGCACTTGATACACCACTGACCATGCGACGAGCAGAACTTGAAGGCTTTACATTCTTTAACCACCGTTTATGTAAGTACTTTCGTGGAAACTCCTTTACATCATTCATTCTGAGAACATAGAATGCATGACGACAAAGAAGACCGTACGACTCGTAACGGTTACAGCTACACTCAAGCTTTATCTCAGACTTACAAAACTCAACCTATAATAATAAAAAAAAAAGTATTAGTAGTCATATATACTGTTTTGCAATCATATATAAACTGAAATGCAGTAAAATAATACATTTGCAGAAAACAAATAAACTGAAATGCAGTAAAATAATACATTTGCAGAAAACAAATACACTGAAATGCAGTAAAATGATACATTTGCAGAAAACAAATACACTGAAATGCAGTAAAGATGAACATACCTGATAAATAGGAAACTCATCTGAACCCTTAAAGATATGATACTGGCTATCACGAACAGAATATCTTTCAGTGTTGCCATTTTCCACAACAGACATAGCAATACAATACTTGTATGAATTAAACATTTCATCTTGCACATCGAAGAAAATGGTTCTAGTAAATAACTTGCAAGCTTCTTTCTCCATTTGAAGGTCTGTTTTGAAAGCTGGCGTTTTATATCTTGAATCATGATCATTTTTCCTTTCAATATACCTTTGATACTCGATAGCAGTGTCATAATGGCTTAAGAATTCAATAAGAGTAAGACGTGGGTTGGTCCATTTTCCAAAGAAATGATTTTCACTTTCCGATCTTGAAGTTGTACGCATTAGACCAGCCATAGGAACATGCCTCAAATACGCAGGTATCCAACTTTGCCTCAGATCAAACATGTCAGCCAACCACTTGTTCTCGCCAAGATCAAATTCATTTATCATACAATTCCATTCTCTTTCAAAAACCTCAGGCGTAATTTGGTCTGTCCACACAATGTCAGAAATACGTCTCTTAAAATCTGTTCTATTACATAGTTCAGCACCCACCTATAATAAAAAAACAAAATAATTATAAGTAAACATGAAATGCATTATAGTGCATATTTACTGCATTACGGTGCATTATAGTGCATATTTTACAACATTTACTGCATATTTACTGCATTATGGTGCATTATGGTGCATTATGGTGCATTATGGTGCATTAGCTGAAATATGCAGTAAATATGCAGTAAATATGCAGTAATTATGCACTATAATGCACCATAATGCACCATAATGCATATTTACTGCAGTATAATGCACCATAATGCACCATAATGCAGTAAATATGCAGTAAATGTTGTAAAATATGCATTATGGTGCATTATGGTGCATTATGGTGCATTATGGTGCATATTTACTGCATATTTACTGCATTATGGTGCATTATGGTGCATTAGCTGAAATTTTTTTTAAGATAAAATACCTTCGTGCCCAATTTCATCATAATGTGCCACATACAAAAGCGGTGAACTGTATTGCAAAAAACTTCAGCTATTGCAATCTTCATTGACGGATCTTGGTCTGTGATGACAACTTCTGGAGCTTTACCAAACGCTTCTATAAATTCTTTAAGCAACCATATGTAAGCTAACGCACTCTCATCGGCAAGCAAAGCAGCAGCAAATGTAATACAGCGGTTATGATGGTTGATACCAGTAAAGGGAACAAAAACCATTTGATACCTACAGTTAAATAACATAATAACAAATTAAAAAACATAATAAACTAAAAAACATAATTTTTGGAGATAAAAAAGAAAAAAATTTATACTTGTTAGATCGAAAAGTCGCATCAAAAGAAACTATGTCACCGAACGTAGCAAAGTTTCTGATACCTTCTTCATCAGCCCAGAATAGACCAGCCAAGCGATTATCAGGACCTAAAAAAAATTAGAAACTAATTATAAAAACTACTTGATAATATCTAAATGCATTAAAATATATGGTTAATTCAGTAAAAAAATGAAACATCAAGGTTTATGTTTTAAGTTATAAAACATGATGCAGTAAAATCTAAAAAGATTAATTTACTAGAAAAAAAAACTCAGATAATAGAAGAAATAACCACCTTTAAAATGTTTGACAAAAAAACCAGGGGAGTGAAGTTTTCGACTAATCAGCTTCTCTACAGCCATCTGAGCGTCTTGATCACGAATAAAAACAGTAATCTTCTTTTTTTCATTCTTGCAGTCATCAACTGTTACACCAACGTTATCAAACCCACCGTGAAGCTGTTTCATCAATCTAAACCCTATAGCAGGACCAAAATTTGCATTCGAAACTTGATAGAGGAAATGCTGCTTTGTATAACCCACATTCCTCGAATTCTTCATAAAAATCATGTCTCTTTCAGCTACAAGAGGGTGATTATGACCCTCTGTGAAACTAATAACCTCAAAGATTTTTCCTTTTTTCTTAATAAGAATTGACGCCAAACACCCACACCTAAACGTAGGCTTCCTCCTAATTTGCTTTTTCTTAATATCTCTAAACCTTTGAAAATCACCACTACCACTGCCATCTTCAACTACACCATTTTCTGGTAAATCAACATCTACATTATCAACATTAGCTTTATCTTTAGGTTGAAGAAAACCTTCTCTACTACAAAGTAAATACTTTGTTGTCGGAATATCATAACCTACTGCCTTGTACTCTCCACCTCTCCTAACATCAAACCCACCCTTTTTCCCATAAGCTACATAGAAATTGTACGCTTGATCAATTGAAACAAATTGACATCCTACTATAGGTACTTGACCATGTGGTAACTCATCAGGAAACCAAGTCCTAGTGCCATCTATACCAACTTTATAGTAACCTACATGATCTCGTACGGTAATTGTTTCATAATCATCTGCCGCTGCAAAAATAAAAAATAATAAAAAAGTAAGCTAGATAAATGATATAAGTTAAATAAGAAATAAAAACAAAAAAAACCATAAAATGATGAAAAATAAAAAAAAAACTATGAAGGATTCAGTAAAATATAAAACTTTTAACAAAACCTAAAACCATAATTCAATAAACAATACCTATAATGCAGTAAAACAACCTTGACTATAAAATCAAGCCTATGAACATCAAATCACATATCAATCTCTATTCTGATCAATCTCAATTTTAATCAATCTCTATATTAATAAATTCATGATATAATCAACCTAAAAAAAGTAATTCAGTAAAACATACCTATTATGCAGTAAAAACAACATCCAATATAAAATCAAGCCTATGTACATCAAATAACATATCAATCTCTATTCTGATCAATCTCAATTTTAACCAATCTCTATTCTAATAAATATCTGATATAATCAGCTTAAAAACAATAATTCAGTAAAAAATACCTATTATGCAGTAAAACAACCTCCACTATAAAATCAAGACTATGTGTATCAATCACATATCAATCTCTAATCTGATCAATCTCAAATCTAATAAATATCTATTCTAATAAATATCTGAAACAAAAAGCTTAAAAACTGTAATTCAGTAAAACATACCTATATGCAGTAAAAACAACATCCAATATAAAATCAAGCCTATGTACATCAAATAACATATCAATCTCTATTCTGATCAATCTCAATTTTAACCAATCTCTATTCTAATAAATATCTGATATAATCAGCTTAAAAACAATAATTCAGTAAAAATACCTATTATGCAGTAAAACAACCTCCACTATAAAATCAAGACTATGTGTATCAATAAATATCAATCTCTAATCAGATCAATCTCAAATCTAATAAATATCTATTCTAATAAATATCTGAAACAAAAAGCTTAAAAACTGTAATTCAGTAAAACATACCTATTATGCAGTAAAAACAACATCCACTATAAAATCAAGCCTATGTACATCAAATAACATATCAATCTCTATTCTGATCAATCTCAATTTTAACCAATCTCTATTCTAAAAAATATCAGATATAATCAGCTTAAAAAAAGTAATTCAGTAAAAATACCTATTATGCAGTAAAACAACTTCGACTTAAAATCAAGCCTATGTGCATCAATAACATATCAATCTCTATTATGATCAATCTGAATTCTAATCAATATCTGATATAATCAACCTTAAAAATGTAATTCAGTAAAACATACATATAATGCGGTACGAACTAAAGAGTTTAAAAGTAACTAAACTACAATGCAGCTAATATAAAGAGTATTAAAAAAACGCCATGATAAAAACTTACAAAAAACACCAGAAGATGATGATGATGATGACGACGCAACACTACTGAACGAAGATTCAGTAAACATAATGAATCAATAACCAGTGGTTAGAGATACGGTGGTTACAGTTACGGTGATGACGGAAGTTGGTTACGGTGGTTTGGGACGGTGATCTCGACGATAGTTCCGATTGGTGGTTATTGGTGGTTAGGGTTTATCAGTTTAAGATAAACCGAAGAAGAAGAAAGAACTAAAAAAATTAGATGAAAAAGAACTATAAATAGTTTCGGTAAAAATTGAAAAAATGCCCCTGAAGTTTCTAAAATTACAAAATAACACCATTTTTTTTTTAAAAAAAGAGGGGGACACATGGCAGCATGTGGTTCCACCTCATTTATTTTATTTTAAATTTTGTTTTATTTTACCCCACTCCTATATATATATATATATATATATATATATATATATATATATATATATATATATATATATATATATATATATATATATATATATATATATATATATATATATATATATATATATATATATATATATATATATATATATATATATATATATATATATATATATATATATATATATATATATATATATATATATATATATATATATATATATATATATATATATATATATATATATATATATATATATATATATATATATATATATATTAGCGTCGTAGTCCGCCCAACGGGCGGGGTTGTTTTTTTGTTGTTCCAGAGGTTTTTGTTATTGTTAGTGTTTTTTAATAATTTTTAAATTTAATTTTTTTGTTTTTTACTTTTATTTTTTAGAGTCTGTTTATTTTTTTGTTAAACAATTCGAATATTTATAATTGATATATGAATTGTATTTTGTGTTTTATTTATGTTTTTTTTTTGCAATTTGTGTTTTTTTATGCTTTTTTTTGTTCGGGTTCGCTTGACAAAACATCATTTGAAATAATGTTTGTCGTTGGGTTCTAATGGTTGTCGTCTTTGTCTAATGATAAAATTTCAATTCTTATTTGGTTTTAACTCTTGACAGTATTATGTATAGTTATTCATGTTAGAATACCTGTGATAGTGTCGACGGGCTTCTTTAGTGGATGGCTGAGCAAAACCAACCAAAAACCGAATCAAACTGACAAACTGAGCCGAATTAAACCGACCATTTTTTATTTGGTTTTCGGCATTGTATATTTATGATTTTTTGTTTTGGTTTTTTCTTACTAATCTTAGGTTTGGGTTTCAGTTCGGTTTTCGGTTCACGCTTTTCTCAATGTCGGTTTTCGGTTCATTTTGGTTTTTGTTATAATTTGCTAAAAGTCAAAATTCACGATTCAATAAAATTATTTAAAGAGCAATTTTGTCACTCATCTGTCCAAGGCTCAAGTTTAGAATATTTTCCATTTAAAATATAAATCTTTCATCAAACTAAAACCAAAAGTATTTCTTCTTTACCTTTTGTTATTAACCATTAGCAAGGTTGTGCACGTTGTGAAAACCAAACCAAAACCGAACCGAACCGAATACCTATTTGGCTTAAAACACTGGATCGAGGATTAGATCGAAACTGTAGGTCCATGTCCCGGTACTGATCTTACAAAGCTAATATCCGGTTGTTCATATGATCGAACTAAACCAAAGACTGAAAATTATTAAAAGGGTGGACCAAGGACCGGACAGACAAATAGTTCATATTTTCAATTGTGAAAAAACTGAAGTTATAGTTCATAAACCGTATTGCCCCACAAGTCATCACATGGGTGCCACTATTATCCAAGAACCAAACATCCATTGGAATAGCCTTGGTTGATGCTCAAATTAGACACAGTGACTATCGGGGTAGAATCCTCAACAAATGTGCACATTTTCTATAGAGCGTAGACTGCATCACTTTAACAACACAAATGATTTAATTCTCGTCACGATATTTAACAAAAATTCTTTTATATGTGAAGTGCATATATAATTTAGTATGGTTCCTATTTGCAAAAGAAACGTACCAAAAGGTCTCACTCACGTGCAGGAACCATACTAAATTATATATGCACTTCACAAAATCATTATATATAAGGGGAAAGGGAGTGTGAGGCTGTTATGTATATAACATTAGGTGTAGAACCCATCTAAACGACTGTGCTTTGATAAAATAAAGAAAAAATAACACGCATCTCCGTTCCAAACGTGAAACATACTAGTATCAGTGTATCACTTTATCAAACCACTTTCCCATTCTTTGATCTGACTACCAGATTTGATTATCATGTCGTTTCAAAATTTTCATTTCTATCTAATACCTAATTCTTTATCTTGGATCAGCGTAGAAATATGACATGTTGTATAGCCATTGTAAGTTAAAAGCCTCATCTAAGATATTAGGGATACCACATGACCAATTTTTTTAAGAAATCAGACAAATTGCATATGGTAATCATTAATCTACGCAATTTCCTACTTGTGGTTAAATTCTATAATTTTTGTTATTTAAAATAGACTTAGATAAATTCTTTTTGCGTTGCATAATAGGTGTTCGCTGGTATGCTCCAGTGAACAACCTTTTGGAATTGGCTCAAGAACATCAGAAAATAACTATCGGGACCAAATGCTAGTTGTACAATGGCAGAGATCTGGGCTTTAGAAAGAGGCAAACCTCAAAGTTTCGAACACCCACGAAACATTATGAAAATAGAGCTAAAAAGGGACGTTGGGACTCAAGTTTCGAACACCCTCGAACCGTAACGAGAGGATCTTCAATCTAACGATCTCAATAATAACATCACAAACTTGTTCCTCGTTTCTTGTGTCTTTAGAATAAATATGGTTGTTCCTCGCTTGCCAAATAAAATATGTCGAAACCGCAAACATGAGATGAGAAACCACATTGATGATAGAACTCTTTGATGAAAAATGAAACCATGTAGTAACATCAACAAGTCTACATGTAGTAATATCGTCAATCCTTATGTGTTTTCCGCTCTTGGAAAGAAACTGTATCTCCTATGACATCTTCGTGTTTTGTTTTAATTATCTCATTGTGAAAGAGGCTTCATTGGAATACATCCTGCCCAATTAATATGATGTTACACCGTAAGCTGAGAGACTATCGAAATCATGGTTGCATATTAGCACCTTTTCGTACAAGAGCATGCCATTATAAACTTGTTAACCTTTATTTCCAACACCATACGATATATCAACATCCCAAAAGCATAGAACTAGGACCCCAAGAGTTAGGCAGTAGCCAAATTACTATAACAACATAGTTGGCACACTTCATCGAACACTTTGCATAATATAATTGATTGGACTCACCTAGTAAGATAAGAATGAGACGTATATCAATAAGCTGTGATTTTGAAATGGGGTGGGATTGAAGAAGGAATAAGACTTTAGGATTTAGTTGGAATAAATAAGTGAAGTTTGCCCTTGTTTTGTAAACAAGAATCAGAACAGATAGTCAATTAATTGTGAAAGGCAAAGGGATTTATTATCAAAACTACGTAGTATTGTTGGTTCTACACCTAACGTTGCATACCCAACAGCCATACATTCACTTTTCCCTATATATAAATGTAAATATCAATATCATTCCAACACTATTCTGCCCAAGACATTATAGAAATGGAAGTTGTGACACCAGGTAGTTTTTTTTTGTTTCCATAATGGAATAAACTTCTGCCCTATTGCAAGTGTTATTAGAGGACAAAATAAAACCCCGAGCCTCAATTCCTAGAATAAACAACAATGTTCATTAGCATACTATTATTGAAAAAGGAAACTACATCTTTACTACAACGTTTTTCTTGATCCCTTTAACATTCCATTATCAAGATAATTGCAAACTTTTACTAAAAATATCTTTCATACCACTCTCGGTCCTCAATGGCTTGTATGATATGATAGTTGTGATATGCAAAAATCTTGCATCGATGGTTGTATATATTTGTATCAGCAGTCCTGAAATCCATGCCTTGCTTACACCCCCATTCTGAAGTGCAGCACTCCTCGTCATTCACATAATCACTCTGTTTCGTACTTTCCTTTGCGGGTGACAGTGCATACGTGCCCCAAACAAAACCCTATGAAATCCTTAAACTGTACCAACTCATCATCGTGTGGATTTTTTGCATGACTATGTAGACTATGTCGACCAATTTAAACAATTAGATATTGTACATGCAACAATCATGGAACTCCTTTGAAGATTATACTCATGCGACTATCTTGTTCGTATATATTGTCAGACAAACCTAACAATATGTGACATAAGTAAGGCACCTCCTCCTCTATATACTCGTCGATAGTACATACTTGTTTACATGAAGCATGATTCAAATTCATGTTAACTGCAACTCGTTGATAGTAGCAGTGTGATAAATACTGATCCTTACTGACTTAATGTAAGGAGGTTTGAATATTATTCAGATCATGTTAAAACCTTCATATTAGTAACACTCGCCATCAGAATCTGCATATTAAGGATATATACAAGGTATGTCAAAAAAATAACTAACTTATCGTAAATATGCTCCACTGGTTGTTCTGCTATTTAATTCATGGCAGGTGGCAATATCTTTAATAAGCTCATTGACAACCTCAACTTCATTATGCTTTTGCTTTCGACTCCTTGATTTTTTTGTCAGTAGCTGCATAATCAGACATTTTGTAACAAAACGTATATACACAAAGTGAAAAATTCCTAAAAAAATTTAAAGGCCTAACATTTAGTCTTTTCTTTAGAGTAACCAGCGGAAGAGGAAGAGTGATGAATAGCTGCAGAATGAGACATGTCTTTTATAAGATTCTGCAAGGCATCATATCCCTACTGCGCCGGCAGGTCATTAGTGGTTAATCGCTAATCGGATTCATAAATTTCTCCATCATCAGAAAGATCATCAAAGGATCAAACGTCAAGCTAGTAGCGAAGAATGGCACCAATACCTCCAAAACCCCTACTAAACTGCGAACCCTCTTGAGACTTGTTCGTCACAAACTCAAGTGTGCATCCAAATTTCTTGTACTCGTTAGCAAACCACTAAAGAAATGAAGTGTTTTTTTTTACTTCGAGTTCAGCATTGGTCTCGGACTCACGAAAGTTACTCTGGTCAGCATTTTGATCCTTGTTCAAGTGTATTATGATGATTTCACTTGTGTACTGTTCTTTTGCACATAATGATTGATATCCAGATTTTCCCACACAATGAGAATCTCGACAGCCTCCATCTTTAAAGATTTCAAATGTGTCGAAGGATCATCTGTGATGGCAATAAAATAACATTTCATAAAAAAAACTTTAGAAGCTTATAAATGTCAAGGGCTGTGTGGATACAATTACAACACATCATCTTCGAAAAGAGTACAATTTTTAGTGAAATAAAATAAGCTTTAAATAAATGGCTGCTAAGAGTCTATATACACCCTTCTCCACTCCAATATCAGACAAAATACTTCAATCAAAATGCGTAGACCAATAACCTTTCTTCTAAACACCACAAACTACTATATGTACTTAATGAAGAGCAACTTTTAAATGACTGACTTCCAAACACAGTATTAGGGGGAATGAATGTTGTTATGGATAGCATGTCTTCCTACTGATTTTTATAAATTTCAATTGTCAAACGGAAATTTATAGATGTATCGAGATATTAATTGAAGTGTTTATACATTTTTCCCTATATTACGATAAATCATATTTAAACTATTATAATCGATGAACAACTAATGAGTCAGCTCAAAATTGACGGACTGCTTTTTTTGAATAGTTGTACTTTAAATCTTTAAAGTAAAGTGAAAGATTTATTTGTAGTCCCACTACTTTACCAAAACTGAAAAACGAAATTTTACTGTCCACATTGTGTTTGAAAATCTTCCTTGTTAAAAGAATCAGTGGAATCCATAATCTTACTTGGTGGAGAGCTACTCCTGTGACTTCTCTTGGTTCTCCTTACTGTAGTTGGTTCTATATTTTTCGTGAATGAATGAAAAGTGTATTGCCAGAGGTTGTTGAAATTATCGAGAAGTTATGTGACGTTCAGGGCTGTTTGGTTCTGCAGTTATCTTGGAAGTTAGAACTGCAATGCCTGTAATAATGTGTTGCTGCAAGATAGAGAAGCTAAATAAATACTAAATACAAACCTTTACCAGATTTTCGTTTAATACTGAGCTTTGAATCCACAGACTTACAACAAGGATGGTTAAAATCACCAAAACTGAAAAATGAAATGTCACTATCCACCTGGTGTTTGTAGATCTTCGTTTCTGAAGTAAAATAAAACGGAAATTAAAAAAAACATTAAACATAACCCCTTAAAATCCAACCTTAAACAAACACAAACACGTACCTCAACATCGCAGTGGTCCTTAATTGTAGCATTTCTAGCGACAGTAGGCTGATGAAAATGGATCGGCAATCCATCTTATCATCATTACCAATCGCATAAGTTGACCAAGAAAAACAAAGCATGGATAGGGAAATAAATAGAAAGTAGATATTGTTCAAATTCCGTATCCTCCAAAAGACCACCTACAATGGATTAAGATGCTTAATTAGTATAATTAAGTAAATTAGGCCCAACGTTTAACAAACGTCCGACATATACAGCTAATGCTAACTTAGGTAACCAACCTGGACCACCGTGACATGTTTCACTTGGCCCGGTCTCAGCGGGTGGTCCAAAGAAATCACAGGGTGTGAGCCCACCAGTTAGGAGATTTATGCATGTTTGTACCGGATTCCAAAGAAATTCTGATCTGGACGACCTTACCTACGTGTATGTTGTAAATATTATACTGCAGGCCTTATTTTGTTCTATAAAGGCTACTTTATCGCCAAATCCACATGTTTCTAAACAACATATACCTCGGTTCTGTTGATATCAGTGAGGCTCTTCCTACACAAAAAGAGTTAAGTGAGTAACATTTGGCTTCGACATCAATAAGAACTGAATTGTTGTGTTTACCCTCTTATAAGGCTTTGGACCAAGATATCTTCAACTCGACATATCTGAAAAATAAATATAGCTCTATTAACAAAATAGTCAAATAAATGTAGTTCTCGTATGATATGCTACTCTTTAGATCAATTACCTAAAGTGTAAAGGATAAAGAACAATTCACATTGCAGCTTTGTGGATTAAGAAACCAATTTCCTCGAGGAGTGACGAGATGGATCAACCTAGAGGGAGATATTTACTAATTCTTCCTCTCTAGAAATTCCTAGGTGCCTCTGTAAACATATTAGAAATGGGTTATGATAGATTAGGGACTTGATTGTTTATCGAAGTTTGTTGCCATTTCATTCCACGTAGTAAATCCAATAGTGTTCCGCCTATGAAAGTTTATGTTGAGGCTATAAATTAACTCACTTTCAGGGATAGGACTGTCATGGATATATGTAATGACTTCTATATTCCTGTGTGCAGACACAGTTGATGATGGGAACTTCAAAGACACATCAGGAAAAGGTACGCCAGAACAACTAAATATGTTGATTACTATTAGTTTTTAGTTGGCCGTTAGTTTTTAGTTAGACTTAGTGTTCTGCTGACCTTGAAGATCATTCTCCATTTCCTCATCAAGTTCATTCTTCATATATGTATAATTATTACAATTTTTTTTCTTCATATCTCGTTTAAAAATTGAGCGCAATGGGAGAATCCCAGGATACATGCGCCTGGTCATAGTAATCACTATTGCATCCGGTTTAGATTATATTTTGTCTTACATATTAAATATGTAATGGTGCATCCCAACTCCTAGTGAAACTCCTCCATAATTGAATTAAGTTATACCTGCTCATACATCACATAAATATCATGGACTTAAATGTTTAATCAATTGATCAACTAAATATCATGGATTTGTAATAGAGGTAATTTTATAAGCACATACCACTTTCTTTTAATTGTTGACGATTTCCTTCCTCCTTCCACCTTCCTTTAAAAATACTTGGAAGGCGCTTTTTTCCTTATCTGCCAAAAGTAGGCAAAAACAAATTCTTGTAGAACCACTGCAAGTCATCCACAGTAGAAAATTTCTGAAATGAAGTTTAAGAAAATGTATTGAAGTAAGAATGCTACTTAAAGTTCAATTTAGAATTTTCAAAAACTAATTAGAAGTTTCAGAGGGTCATCATTGATGATTGAAACCTATGAGTCATTATTACATTAGTGTGTTCCCTCAAAATCAGCAATCCATATTACATTGTGAAGTAGCAAAAATGGAATGAAAAAAAAATGCATAAACAAAATATCTGAATATTACAAGTTCAAAAGCTTTGTATAGACCACAAGGGGATAGATGGTAGATTTTATTCCAAATTAGAGAAGAGGAATACAATTCAGCTATGCATAGCCTGTAAAGCTAGCTAACTTTGATACACTATGATCATCCTTTATAAATGAGAATATGAGATATTGTAATTTCATATGCATGATTTTCTGCCAACATGATTTAGCTATTGATTTATGAGATATTGCTCAACGGATTCAGGGGACCCACTACACACTAAGATCAGACGTGAAGAATGTAACACCCCAAAATCAGAATTAAGGTATATTATTATTAGAATGCCATTGTGTAAGTTTGACTACGACTTTATAAGTTTGAACGCCTTACGGGATTGGTTAGTCAACCTCGATTGTCAAACTATAAGTATAATATCATGTAAATGTTTTAGAACGTCTTATGTGCCCCAAGTATTAAAGAAAAGAACTTGAGGGATCTAAGTTGTCAAAATTGAAAAGTTATATTTAGAAGCTGAAATTACAACTTTACCCTTGGGCTTAGATAAGTATTATATCCAGAGATCATCTTACTATCACACGTAGTGTGTATGTGTTCTTGGAGAGAAAAAGAGCTAGAAAACCTAAGGACGAAGAAATCATCCTTATGATGATATGAAGTTGATCTTGAGAATGATTATGCTATATACAAGAAGTCATAAGCTTCACTAATGTGTTACCCATCAATTGTAAGTTCTAATTCCATGTTATAATTTCAAGATTATGATAGAACTTAGGGGTTTTGTTTATAAAGAGTGTTATAGGTTAAATTAGACATGATTATGATGTTATACCTTTTGTTAGATGAATTATAGATGAAGTTAGACATGTTTTATGAAAATGAATATGATTATAATTCAGAATTAATGAAGTTGTCAAGTGTTTATTTAGAGAATATGCTAGTTCATGAGTTTTGATGAAGTTTATGCTATATGATAAGTAAACAAGGGGTGTTTGGCTAGAGCTTAATATGGTGCCTAAACATGTAATTTTGGCTTAAGGCCTGAAGAAAAAGGACCCACACATGTCAAATAAGCTGTGATAGAAGTTTGATAAAGTTGGGAATAGCTTATTGTAGGTTTTGGGTCGTTTTAGTGATATTAAGAAACGGGACAACAAGGTTTGCAGAAATTTGCGCAGACTTTTAAAAATCATAGAAAAATAACCGTAACTCCGTTTGGAGTGTGCCTTACCTTTCAGGAAAGGCGAGAGAGTCTACTTTCCAAAAAAAAATAGTCCCATGTATTGATTGCAGGTCTAAGTGGGTCAAAAACAGCAAAGTACAGCAGACTGCAGAAATTCTGCATAAAAGGACTTTTAGTAGAAAGTGTTCAACAATGAAATAACACCTTATGTGAATATGTTTTGCGTGTTTTAGACCCAATACATGTTAGATATATGAGCTATGAAGTTCTAAATGTCTTAGTATGGTTATAATATGCTTAGGTGCTATTGGAAGACTTATGGATGCATAATGAAGATCAAAGGTGAGCAACGGTTTTATATTTATGTTATTAGATTACACATGACGTAATAATGTTTGTATAGCTTCAGAATGTAGCCGAAGGTTGCGATGTTTAGATATTCAGAAATAGCCGGGTATTATTTATCATGTCATGATTCGGGTTTAACCGAAAGCAAGCCAAGTATAGGACATCCACAATGCGTATCAAAAACATGTTTAGGATGTTCACGAGGAGCATCACATCATGTTTATAAAGCTAACAAGGAGCATTATTATCATGTTTAGATTTCTCACAAGGAGCATCACATCATGTTCAAGATGTTCGCAAGGAATGTCGTTATTATGAGTTAGGTGCTCACAAGTAGCATCATAGACAAGGATAGGGTGCCCCAGAAACGCATCAATAATCACGTTGACCTGAGTAGTCATATTATCATGTTAGTACTCATGTTGATCTGAGTGGTCATATTATCATGTCAGTAGTCATGTTGACCTGAATGGTCAAACTATCATGTCAAGTAGTCATGTTTACCTGATTGGTCATATTAGCATGTCAAGTACTCATGTTGGCCTGATTGGTCATACTAGCATGTCAAGTAATCATGTTGACCTGATTGGTCATACTAGCATGTCAAGTAATCATGTTGACCTGATTGGTCATACTAGCATGTCAAGTAATCATGTTGACCAGATTGGTTATATTATCATGTCAAGTAATCATGTTGGCCAGATTGGTCATATTATCATGTCAAGTAGTCATGTTGGCCTGAATGGTCATACTATTATGTCAAGTAGTCATGTTGACCCGATTGGTCATATTAGCATGTCATGTACTTATATTGACATGACTGATCATATAATCATGTTAAGTAGTCATTTTATCCCAAGCGTCCTAAGTGGATGACCCGAGCATCCTAAGTGGATGACAGTGACGTCCTAAGTGGATGACGAAAGCATCCTAAGTGGATGACCCGTACTTTAATTAGTACTTACGTCCTTCGTGGATGACCCATTTAAACAAGCACAATGTCAGATTAGCGTCCCATGACGAGTACTCGTCGGCTAGGTACTTTATTACACAGAACAGGACTATTAAGTATCGTCTAGTCATATGAGATGCCATAAATTATATATATGTACGTGATACAGGTGCAAGACGACTATATGTCGTACCTAATATGGAATTATTTATTTATAGAACAATGTTACAAAATTGTAAGATTTCTCAGATCCCGTTAACTCACTAAGTCGCAAGGACTTACCGTTCTCAGTTCTATGTTTTTGCAGGTTATTGTAAGATAAGTTGGAGCTCATAGATGGTAGCTAGGAGTGCATTAAGAAAAGAAGACGCTTACGCTCGGTTAGATTCGAGCGACTCTTCCCTTGCACTTTGATATTTCTTGTAACGCTCTAATGTTTTCAGAGGTCTTAAATTAACCAGTTTAAAATGACTTAGTACTTCATGAGTATGTTTTGTAAGTAAAGAATCAATATCGAGATATTTCGTTATATATGAAGAAATTTTTTTTTACTTGAGTCTGGGCGTTTCAAAGAAACATGTGAGCACCTTATTCTGATGTTAGGAGCGTGTTTTATCAACTGTGAACTTCATCTAGCAGGACCCGAGTACCATATTCAGCCAGGGTGTTCTTGTACTTTAGAAGCTATTGCTGAACTAATGAGCTTTTTGCCAAGGGTAGTTTGGGTGGATGTTTGCAGAATTGGAGAGAACAGTGGCTGGCGGAGAGGGAAACACTTGGTGTATTAACTGTGTTGGCCAGAGAATACGTCTCTTTGCTCTTGGTACATCTAAAATCAGTTCCCCGTCATTTTCAACCTGTCACCAGCTAATACTTATTAAAAACTACAACTGATAACACCAAAGAAAATTCGATTTAAATATTTGTTTCTTACAATTAACACACTTTGAATGTGCATATATATGAAAAGTAGGTTAGTTATCTTTTAGTTTCAATTTCTTTGTTTGATGCTTTTATTAATAATGTGTTGATAAATATGTAAGTAGCAGATCCAAAAATATGTAACGCTTAACAGATGTTTCACATTTATTTGACTAATTACCACGTTTTATCTAATCAACCATGGAACACCAAACAGGAAGAGCATGCTTTAAATGTATACGACCCATATGCATTTGGAATTTTTACCTCCAAAACAGTCTTCGATTCTTTCTGGTTGGATTGGTACATAACATCTAGTCCTTTAGGTGAAGCAAAGATGTTTTTTTTTGGTAAAGCGTGAAGCAAATAACTATTATGTTCAGGAGGGGCGGATAAATTCATCACCTATACTGACCACCAGATTGGAAAATGATATTGGAATAAAATAGGACACCAATGTATAAAATGCAAATAATGAAATCCTTGAAAATAAATTTGGTCATTGTTAATTTTCTGAAGGTTTATAGAATTTATTTCGATTTATACGAGAAGTGTTAATAACAGACCTGTACCATTATATGATTAGGACCACGTGGATATATGCAGACCGCATGCCCGACATATAATGAGAAAGCCTGCAACATGCACACCATTTTTAAAAGTAAGTGAATTATCATCAGAAGACAATCATCATTTAAAAAGTACGAAGACAATAACCTAAAGGTGACTGTCCAACACACAAAATCAGTATTGTGTGATCATGCTCAAGCAGAAGAGCGCCTAAAGGTTTCTATCGTCAAAAGGACACCATTTATTTTATCTTTACGTGTGCTAGAAGAAAGTCAAATGTATAAAAGTCAAACTTAGACATCACACTTGTTTAGTAGTTATTGAACTCATACAACAACAATCGCCATACCTTTATCATGAATTAGCAGTAAAGCTGTTTGAAGGTGTAAGAACCAAAATAATCTGATGGATCTAAAACAAAAATTATATAACCAACTTATGGCTGTGATGAGCCATTTAAAACAGATTGAATTTTTATGAAAAGACTATAAGTTGAGCATAGAAAAATTTTAATGTCTCGCTATGCAAAAAAACAAACATGTAAAATGAGATATAGGAATTAAGAAACAATGGTACTAAATTTCCATAGTTAAGATCGAATTGTTTAATTATTACCTCGAGGAGTTTTTGTTCGACACTCCTTCCTTTTGAAACAACTCCACATTTGACTTGGCAGTGTGATCTGATATGTTCCCATCAAAGGATTCACAGTCCAAGGTCATGGGATGCCCATGCATCATAGGGGTTTTCTTTGTTTTCTTATTGGTTGCCATACTAAACTGGAAACCTGCAGTATTGGATGTCATGTATGTATGTTGCTGATATGTACCATCTGTCATTCCAACAAATGCAATTGAGCCATCTGCCATCATGAAAGCGTTGGATTTCTTCTTTTGGGAATTCTGCGAATGACCATGCATCCATATATCTGTAGAATTACATTCCAGGCACATGAGTGACATATATGTATGGCCTTGTATTTTGATGTGTTGTCAGATTTTGATGAACAAATAACAGCAACGAATACTGTGTCTCCCATGTCTTTTCCAGTGAACTCGCCTGCCTCGACCACCAAGCCGAAAGATGAAACAACCTTTTGAAACATCAAGGATCCCACCAATAGAGGTCATTAGAGCTGATAAACCGTTGGTTGTTCCACCACCACCTGCCATACCCAACTTGAGAAAATTTTTGAGGGTATGTTTAGGCCCGTATACGGATGGAGTTCATATTCTGAGTTGTTCAAAACCATTCCTACCATCATAGCCCACCTCAATCCCCAACGCAATGGATGCACCATATATGTCGTCTCATTCAAGCCCATATCCCCCAAGTAATGATCCACCGGAGGCAGATGCACCCATCCGAGCAGCTTTTTGAAGTAATGTTGTTGCAGATATGGTATGCTGAGGTGGAGGAGCATATTGCTGGATATCCTGTCCTACCGTTATAAAAACTGATGAACCAGGACTATGCAATAACCATAGTGAGTGTTAAGAAGAATATAAGACATGGATTCTAAAATAGGTCTAAATTATTGTTGAATCTGATAATATTTCAGAAGTGTTGATCTGATAATTACAATTGAGGGTGTTTTTGGATTCACGTGATGGGTTTCATAGTAATCAGTTTATAATGCTAAAGTTAATAGATGACAGATCATCTGGTTATTAATGTTTATTATTATGGGTCAGATTTCAATGTAAAAAAAATACTTACCAATATGTACTTTGAGTTGAACAAAAACAGTGGTAAACAAACCATTCAATACCTTCCATCTTACCTCCCCGTCCTCTTTCTTTTTCTGAGATTATGAGACCTGATGCAAGATGAGCTCAAATCACAATCCTCACAACACCCTCATATGCCTTGACTAATATACTACCTGCTGAAGGAAGACAAAGAGAGCCCTAAAGTTTAAATATTATTTTTTCAATTCCTTGATTAAACCCTTCTTTAAATCATTAGTATAAGACCTTCTGATTATGAAATTCAAGAGAAAACATATATAAAATAGGTTAATAAATGGTAGAGTATCTCGACCAAGGTTCATAACTACTACATGAGACCACAATGTAGATATTACCTAGAGAGGCACTTCCTCTCTATGTAACAGGCGTTAATGATTGGATTCTACGCTTTGTTGTTTTCCATGGTCAATGCATCTTCTTGTACTTTTTATATCATTAGCGTTTATTGAGTACACTGCCGGGACGCCTGTGATCCTTATTCGATGGGACTTGGCCCTATCTTACAACGCCACGAACCTATTCAATAGATCTACACATGCACATGGATGTAGAAAAAAATAAGAAAAAAAACACGTGATAAACAACGAATGGCGATTCATATCACCAGGAAACCATGTAAAGTCACAGACCCTTGACCCAACTAATCTATAGATTTGTCTAAACAGGACTTGAACCCACAACCAAAAGGTAGTATAATAAACCATCAATTTATACATGTATCATTCACAAGATAGCCTCCATTAGGGTGATATAACTTATTTAGAGGCATAAACCGGAGAAGCACCCATCACACTCCCGTGGACTAACTCGTCTTCCACATCTGTGAGTAAACAAATGCTCAATTATCACAACCAAATAAAACAGGAAAATAGCAACACCTTCTAAGAAAATGATAACCCAAATTGACTATTATAACATGTAAGGGTTCATTAACGTTTTACACCAGATTCATAGTTCTGAATGAATCATCTAACAGAAACTGTAATCAAAGCTTCGTAATTCAATTCAACATTCTTGGTACCAAGCTAATATACTAGAAAGAATGCGAAACCAAAGCTAACAAATACCTGCACCATATTAAAATTGACATTTTAGCACTACATCAACCAAAAAAGGCTATCCGATGTGTGGTTACTTACTTTATCCAAAACCTATATTGTGAACGATCTTTAGTGTAACACACAGCACACTGATCAGTACCTAAAAACATGTTTTAACAATCCGATATCCACTTGGTATATTTATTATACAAATTGACATTAATTAAGTAAAGAAACGTTAACAATATCGAAATTACAGTAGGATCTTTTCCCTCAGATTCGTGTGTTGACTCATTTTTCTTCCTTGGCTAGTGTTTTAACAATCAGATATAAACTTAGCTTCTAATGATCCATCCTAATCTGAAATCATAACCTATAAAAAAACTGAAAGTAAATTGATCATTGTAGCTCTCACCTACAATAATCTTATGATCCACCAGACCAACTCATTCTTATGTTCTAGCAAGGATTTCAACAAATGCTCAGTTTCCACAATCTGATGTGTGTTCTCCTTTGTCACTTCAGGCATTAATTATACCCATCCTTTCTCCTATTTAATTTAATATTAAATGTCATAGCTCATAACGTAAATCTGAAAGAAACAATAAGATGAGAACATTTAATTAAGTTCAATGATGGTTGAGTTTTATAACCTTGTTTAGGAAAACAAAGGGTAATTAGGGTAAATACACAAGTAGTTTAGGAAAACCACGAGTTATGACCCAAAGTGGGGATCGTTCTCAAGGAGGCTTGGTGTGTGTGTAATGAAATGATTAATTATGTGATTATATGATTATGAGAAAGAAAGGGGGTAAGAAGAGAATGTCGGTTACGATGACGGATTACACTAAGACGAAAAGGTCGTACACGTAAAACCGTAAAAGCACCAAAACTCAAAATTTACTCTAAAAATTCCTAAAAATCACTAAAAATCCACTAAAATATTCTAACGGTTTACAAAAAATCAAAACTTGCTAAAACCTTTTAATAAATTAATTATTAATTTTTTAATGCTAATTAAAGCCCTAAAAATTTAAATTAACTAATAAAAAGTCCAAATCAAGATCTTAAAGTTTCTAAACCTTCAAAATAACCTAATTAAGCTAAAAAGTATTTTTCAAAATTTTAAAACCACTAAAAACTATTTTTAAACAATTAAAAACTATTAAAAACTATAAAAAATTTAAAATAATTCTAGAAAATAATTGAAAGACCCTAAAAATATTTGAAAAGTTGTAAAATTCCTAATTAAGTGTCTAGAATCTAGGAAAAATATAAAAACTTAGAAAATCAGACTTTTACTTTTTAATAATAAAATAATATTAAAATATTAATAAAAATCCAAAAATCCTAAGAAATTCTAAAAAGTTGCAAACTAGCTTAATTTAACCTAAATAACACAGAAATGAAGTTGAAATTACCTAAATACCCTTATTGGGCCTAGAAAATGGGCTAAACTCAAAACTATCACCTTAATGGGCCAAAATTGGGCCCAATAAGAAAAAGTGGCCCAAATTAGCCAAAAAACCACTACTTGACTCAAAATTTGATTTTAAGCACAATTTTTCAAAGGCCCAAAAGCTGAAAATGTGAAATAAGCAAGCTTATACCAAACAGCTTATTCTTAATGGGCTTTTTAGCCCATTAAGCTATAAGCTAATGCCATAAGCTCAAATTAGACACACAAGCTTCTTTTGAGCTAACTAAGACTTCTGTAAAAAGAAATTTGAAATAAGCCAAAGGAATAAGCCTGAAAATGCAAAAAGCAATCTACAGAAAACGACAAAATAGTCGTTTTTGAGTTCTAGGCCACCCCAAGAGCTGATTCAAGTTTCTAAAGCTTTTAAATGACTTAAATAAGCTAAATCAACAAAAAGTTTTCAAATAACTTGACTCAATAAGCTGGAAAAAGCAAATAAGCACTTATGAAAAAGTCAAATAAGTTGGTTTTCTAGCAAAAAGTCAAAGTCAAAGTCCTATAAGCTCCAGTCTAATCAAATGGGTCAAATAATGAAGATCTATCACAAAAAATAAGTGGTTGCAGGTCTAGATAAGCAGATATAGCTTATTGATAAGCTAACGGAAAATCTGCACTAGCAGGGGCTAGTTTTGGGTGTTGAGCAGTGGGAACTTTTCCCACTGCTTGACTTCTTGACTTTTTTGTCTTTAGTGACTTTTTTGGAGATTCAAGTTTCACAAAGGCACCCAATTGATCAGTGGATCAAGAGGAGTCAATCACAATCATAAAATCACAATCAACAATAGCCAAATGATACAGTTAATTCAATCTTTCACCAGATATGCACCAGACATGAACACATAAGCAGTTGAGCACTTATAAGCTTTTTTAGCAATATTCAGCCAACCAAATTGCACCAAAAGCATGCACAAGCTATAATAAACTTATATAAACAAGTTTAAACAGGTTTCATGCAATGGCTTAAAGCCTAAATCAAAATTCAAGCCAATGAAGGTTACTGATGAACACTAAACATGCAGTTTTATACTTTGCTGATGCAATTGACCAACAAGCCAGATTCAACCACTCAAATCTCACAAACAGGTTAAAATAACTTTGTTTAAACCACTTTTAGCCCTAAGCATGCATACACCCTAAGTGTTCCCAAGATCCTAGGTCAAAACAGTCAATAACAAAGATTTTATAGCAGATTGTTTGATTTCAAGGTTTAAGTCCCAAAACTTGCAGCAAAATGCAATCAAACAAGCATATATCAGATACCAAGCAATAACACAAACTCTTAACAACACAATAACAAGTTATGATTTCAAACAGGTAATCCCAAACACCCCTTTAACTTTTCAAAATCAAATTTTTCAAATCAAAAGTGAGTTTTAAGACCACCCAAGCCCAGATTAACACAATAACAGATAAGATAAGCAGATTCAAGCAAGATTAAGCCACAAAATTCACAAGAACACAAGTCACACTCAAATATCACAAATATCCAATATTTTATCAGATTTTGAGATTAAGGGTGTGTACCTCATGTATGTACATCCACACCCACGAATTTTGAGCTTATGTACTAGCAAGAACAAGTACAAGCTTCCACAACAAAGCCTGCTAAGAATCAACAAAGTTAGAAGCACAATTATCAAAACAGAAAGATGAAAACTTCTTGATTAATGCAACTCTTGTCCTCCACACTGGATTATCCCCAAGTTATAAGCTTCACCACACCTTGATAACACAATATCAGGATGCTATGATCAGCCCTATAGCCCAAGAATTCCAAGATAGACCAAGAACATAGCAAAATATCAAGAAAATGGAAAATGTGCAAACTTTTGCACACTCCTTTTGGAAACAGGTTTTTTGATTCAATAACAAGTAAACATAAACAATAATAAGCAGATTATAACAATGGCACTTGAGCTTTCTTCACAAAATTCATACACATTTCATTCAACTGAAAATGAGCTTTATAGATTTGTGAACAAGGAAAATTCAAGAGCAAAAGCTAAACTAATGATCCTATTGCCTTTTATAGGCTACAAATGGACTAGGAAATCAAGAAAAAACGTAACCCTAATGTTATAGAATCCCTGAAAGGCCCTTGAGAGCTCTTGGCATTTTGTTGAATCATGTGACTGAATTTGTTGTCTTGTGGTAGCTGGCAAGGGAAAAGTTGATCAAATGGCTTGTATCAAGCTTAAAAAGTAAGCTTCAATCTCAAACGTTGGATGGCTGTCACAATTTTGGCAGTATGCATAAGCTTGTAGCAGGGGAATCTTGTGTGGGACAAAGGAATGAGGTGGCAAGCATTTTTGAGGTTGGGAAGTGATTAAGGGATCATCAATTACTAATTTGGAGGGTTTTGTAGTTTAATTGTTACTTAATCAAAAACTCCCAATTTTGTGAAGAACACCAAGAACACCAGGTTTGATCTTGTTTAGTTTTTGAATTAGTGTTAGGCGCCTTAATCTTTATTTAAATAAAGGTTAGTTAAAAACGGGTATAAGTGGGATTTGAGGTGGCAGAAAGGGAGGTTTTCATTGGTGGAGAGAGTGAGTGGGGCACGTGTCACCCCACCACTGGTCTAGGTAATAATCTTGTCTTGGCAGCTTTAGTCCCTCACCTTCCTTTTCCTTTTCACTTTGTAAATAATACACATAAATCCGGATTCCTTTGTAAATGAAGTTTCCATTTTCACACTTTTGCCCCAAATACTTTTCCAAAGTATTTTTAGGGGTATTTCTTGCCATTTTGTGATTCTTGAAGTACTGTTTTGGCATTTTCTTGATTGATAATGGTATTAACTTGTATGATTGACCTTTTGGAGGACTAAAATTTCCAAGTCATGATTAATGAGGGACCATTTTTGCCATTTCTTTAAAGTCAAGGGTCCTTTTGGTAATTTTGATATTTTCAAAGGACCAAACTTGTAATTCTTGTAACTTGGAGTCCTTCTTGGTATGTTTAACTTTAAGGATGATGAATATTGACATTTTAGTTTTGTTGAGGGACTAAAATTGCCAATTCTTCAAAGTGGAGGGCCCTTTTTGCAATATTGACAAACTTTAGGGACCAAACTTGTAATTATGAGGATACAAGGGTATAAAGTGTCAGTTCTTCCATATTGGAGGACCCTTCTTCATAAATATTCAAATCTTCAAGGGTTTTCTTGGGAAAATTCTTCATTAGGGCTTGGTTCAATGTGCGGCTTCGTTTCCCGTGTTCGTTTTTGCATGATTCTTGTGATCTTTTGTCATTTTCTCAATATCCGTACCTAAAATACACAAGCAACAAACACAAGCATATATTTGGGTATTTTCATGATAATTAATGCATTTTAAGCCCTATTTGGACGATGAGACTATGTATAAAAGCAGTCTCATCATTCAAATTCACAAAGAGATAATGTTTTACCTTATGATGAAAAATCGACTTGAGTTGTTAGAGTTTTTCATCCTTTAGTTCCATATTCCAACATAATCAGACTGAACCGCTGATGATACACACGTTATGTATGTCATTGCTATTGCCTTGGTAATAGGCGACTTAGGGAAACTATTTTGAATAGTGTAGCAGGCTGTGTGCAAGTATTTAAGCCTTTGGAGAGGCTGATGAAGAAAGAACTGGTTAACCTTCACATTGCATCATAATCACCTATCCTTTTTTAAAACTACATTCCTAAGTTACTCATTTGCCATAAATTTGGTGTTAATGGTCCTCTAGATCCATCTGGTACACCTCGTGTAGCAGTGGATTTTTGATCTAGTGTTCAGAATAGGATCTTAGATTTTGGGGTTTGTGAATACCTCTGGATCTTTGATAATGATTCATGGTTTCTACCAATCGTGGGTTTTGAATGATTTTAGGGTTTTTGTATGATTTTAGGGTTTATAATAATAATGGCTGATTCATGCTTTCTATGAATCGCGTTTTAAATACAGATGAATAAATCTCGATTGGATTGAATAAAGATTAAGTGATGAAGAAAATGGTTATGGAGGTTGTGTGTGTTTTGACACCCCGCATGTGGTAGAAAAAATGAAAAAAAAATCAGTTTACTTAGCATATATAGTTGCAATATGAAAGCGCAGTTTTTTAAAAAGTGCGTTTTTCGGAAAATGAAAGTGACAAAATTTAGGTAACCTTTCAGAATTTTTAGGAAAATCTCAAATAGTATTGGTTAAAAGATGTGACTGAGATATGACTGGATTAAAAAGTGTGGTATCAAATCATAATTATACCTTTATTATATTTCTAACATAATCTTTAGTATATTTTAATTATATTTTACGCTTAAGTAACGTTATATTTATGTTAAAAAAACATTAATCCAGATTTATATTAAAAATTATTAATATTTTAACATTTTTAAAGTATGAATAATTTTGTTTAACAATTCAAACTTTTTTAAAAGAAAACTTAGACGCACCAAATGTCCTCATGTGTAGTATTAACATTCTAGAAATTACACATTTCTAGTAAAATGCCTAATTCCTTTATTATTAATTTGACACAAAAAGATATAGCATCGATATTAATATTTTAACATGTCTTGACACATCGTTTACATTTATTTATTTGGCAAAATATTGGTGTTAAAAAATTTATTTTTTAATCATAGTAGAAATGTTTGTCAAATTATTTTTGTTTGTTATTTTACTAAGTAAATTTTTTAGTTTTCGTAGTAAGTGTATAGAACTCGTATTAAATTTATTTTTTACTTAGATCTATGCACGTGCACGCACAACATTTTTTCAAATATTATAAATTATGTATTACAAATAATTAATTAACGTGTCTGGATAAGTTTATTTGTGTATTTTCAACAATCTGCGTTTTGTTGTCAATTTGCATGTACGGTTGGTCATCCATGTGGCTCTTCGGTGCAACCCCTTGGTATAATTGAGTCGTGTTGGTCTTGATATTGACTTTTGTTGCTCTAGAAGAAACAATCAATTTGGAGATATAGGTCTTCCGGTTCATATATATTTATTGTTACACTTTATATGTTTTAATTAGAACAACTCATTGATTTTTTTTACATGCACTACAGATTGAAAAACGTAGCAAGTAAATTCAAAATTTAAAACTTTGCTTTATACGAATGTATTATCATGAGAATTGCTAGATTATGCTTAATAAAAAACTAAAAGTAAATTATGTTACGAGTCTAAATATATGATATAATCCTCAAGCATTTTTGTTAATAAAAAATGAAGAATGAATTAAGCAATTTAAAAATAAGTAAATACATCTAGGGGTGTCGATAGGGTCGAGTTAACCTGGCCTCTTTTGGTAGTGCGACCCATTATACTTATTTATTTCTCCCGCTACAGAGAGAAAATAATGTGACATGACATATCTTTAAACCATTCGATCAGTATGAAAACAAATCTGGACCATATAAATTCATGATAAATTTTCTGTGATTTTGATTTGACTTATTCATTGTTGATTGTCCCACGTTTTTATAAAACTATGAGTGAAGATAAGTACAAAGTATACTACTATATTTAAATGGATTTGTACAAATCCACTTCAACTAACTCCCATAACACGTGCCTTAAAATTAGCAATTGATATCATTTTGCTCAATACTTCAGAATATAAATAACCAACCATCTGTGTTCATAGAATAAACAAGCAGGCACCAACTTTCAGTCAAAAGATAAATCATTTCACTCCAAGAAACATGTCAAATAATCAAAATCACGCACTACCTTTTCACCTTGATTCACCTATATATGAAGTGAGATGGTTATCGAATATTCATATGACGCGGTGGGCTTTTTTTTAGTAGAAAAGTGTTTCTCTCGAAAGAAGATAACAACAACACCAACAATGAAATTATACTTATTAATTGTTGTCGAAGCTAAGAGATATAAAGATGACATGGCTTGATATTCTAGCAAGGTAGTCATTGAGTAATACACGTTTTTAATTAATAATGTGTTGGTTAGAAAAATCTAACAAATTTCGGTGGCTTATCTCTAAATCTTCGAGAATTTGTTAACATAAAACTCAAATTCTATCTTCATGACTATATAAAGAATAGGCAACGCCTCCAGTTCATGTTATGTCTCATGATCAACATATCTCGCTAAGGAATTTGCATCTTATCATAATAGGTATTGCTTTGTCTTCGTCATCTTGATTGGGTCAAGATAGCATGTGATTCTAAAATGTTTTTCTTCATGTGGTTCGATAAACGTTTGGGATCATTTATCATTGTTTTAAGCTTTCATCGTTGAAACTTTCTGTTAGGAATTAGCATGAAAGATTATTGTCTTTGATCCTATAAGTCATCAAATATGAGCTAAAAATTGTTAAATTAAGATAATTGGCCCATTTGTATTAAATACCCATGTGAAGCAGAGGTAAAAAAATGTATCACATGAAGAAGATGATTTCTTAAGACTATTTTTACTTTCAACCTGATAGTTTGTAACTTTTATATGTTACTTTTAATTTTTTAATACAAATAAAGACAAAAAACTTTGCAAAGTTTTTGGTTTTTTAGAATATTACAGTAACATATGTCATGAAAAAAACATAATACATTATAAAACTTATGTAATGATCGTATAACTTAAGCAATAAAAAAAAGTAAATATACTTACGAATGTTATGCTTTCTTCTCTTTGTTGGTGCCTCCGTTTCATGCATTTCATTTGCATACAAGGTTGATACGTACATATGAAAAAATATATGTGTCATATCAATAGTATAAGAGCATTATTACTATAAAGTTTGGACTGTTATTCCCGGCGTATAAAAAACAGGTTTTGCAGTCATTTTTTGTATGGCGAGAGAAAAAACAAAGCACAACATTATATTTGCATTATTCAAGACATTTTGAGGTCTTATATTTACTTCGGATAATTTTGTAGGCCCAGATAATTCATGTAACAATAAATTCTATGCGCTCTTTATTATTTGTTTGTGAAAAATGATCCTCGCGGTTTTTTAATGAGCGCATTATATCAAACAAGTTACAACCACTTGCAACCACTTGCGATTTTTAAAGACAAAATTATAAGATGACCTATATGAGATTATTGAAAATGAAGATGAACGAGGTGACTTATAATTGATTAGTTGTTTAACTTCACAAAATAGAGAGATGTTGGCGAATGGTTGAGAGAAGTTTTTGGAGGAAATCATAATCAGGAGAGTATTTTGGCGGTAAATTAGGATAGGAGGTTGGTAGATTATGTCGATAACATTCACATGTTAACACTATGGATATAGTAGGGTGTATATTGACAAAATATGTGTTGTAATACTATAGTTATACGGAGTAATAGGTTGTGTAAATAGGCAAAACTAAAAAAACTTAGTTAACAGATTAACATTTTTAGAAGTAAAATAAGTTTAAATTTAAAAATGAACGATGGTTGGCACGTCTTTCTAAGTGTGGTTGATAGTGTCGTTAATTGTGTTAGTTTGTGACACTCGATCTTATAATGATCCAACAGAATAATATCACTAATGAAAGCCTTTTCAAGCTTCTCATTAGCCTTGATAATGGCATAAAAGCTCATTCAAGTAATCTTCACGATGCCACTGTCTCATAAGATTATAACTAAACGGTTACTTGCAGCAGTGAAACTTTCTGATAGGAATTAGCATGAACACAAATGTGATCAAGGTGAATGTGTCGTATGGTGCTAAGTCATTGTCTCAAGAGCTGTTTAGTATGGGCATCTCTCTTAAGTTGTGACTCACTTGAGGATGTAATACCCCGAACCCAACATCATTTATTTTACCCTAATTTACGTATATTTTTGAAATTTTTAAGAAATTTCGTTTGTTATATATTTGACGGCTTAATTTGAAACCAATGATCGAGGCCTTAATTTTTACATTTGACGATTTGAGAAGAACCGATAACGACTACGATACCGACGGATGCCCAAAATTTATCTTTTATTATCGATTGATCGATATTTGAGTTTTTCAAAGTTTTTATGTTTATTACGTTTTAAGTCGAGTCAGAACCATATGAATATTCGTTTTGTGTGCGTTTTAACATTTGGAAAGTAATTATTACAAATTCCGACTCCCGCAAAAATTTAAAACCGACTATGTAGTCGATTCCCGCTCTTTAAAATGGTCGTTTACTCCTAAGGTCAAAAGATAGCTAAAATTTCCACCAAGGTCCTCCCACCTTTTACAAAAACATTCACCACACACACACACTTCATTTCAACTAATAAAAAATTTCACCATCCCTCTCTCTCTCTCTCTAACCTCACGGCACCACCACCACCACCTCAATCCACCATCAAAAATTGTTTTCTCAAAAATCTAAGCAATACCCCATGTTTATATCATCATTGTAAGTAAATCCCACCACAAAAATCTAACATGCAACAACTTTTTTTAAGATTTAATTTTTGATAGATTTTGAAAAATACCATGATTTGATATAATTAATTTCGTGGGTTTGTGTTTAAATGTGTTTAGGAGCCTCCATTTGGAATATTAAAGCTTTTGGAGAAGATTTTGTTGGTATTCTTGATCCCAAAACCCACGGCCCAAATGGGTTTTTGGTTTTGGTGATTGTTTGATCTTGTTTATTGTGGGTATGGTTCTATGTTCATGTTTACTTCATTTTTAATTAGTTTAATTATATTGTATGTTAGTTTTATGAAATGGTTTTTATGAAGATAATTCATACAAGTGATATAGGGTGTTATGATTGATTTAGGATGTTTGGTTGATGATATTAGGGGTATAGAAGTTGGTGAAATTGATTAAAAACAAGTGTAGATGTGATTTTGAAAGAGTCATTTTATAGCAGAATGTTAAGGGTATTTTTCGTGGGTTCAAGTCTGAGCTAAGGTTGAGAGGATAGGATATTGTTGTAGAGCTTTTCTTAAGCTTCGTTTTGGTATAAGATAGAGCTTTTAACTCCAAACGAGTGAAAAGTTATGATACTTTGAAGTTTTCGTGTACCAAGAGATGAAAGTCGACATAATCCGAAATTATGTTCGATTTTAGGTCAAATCTTGGGGACAATAAGTTGAGTTTTAAAAAATGATTAGAGGCTGTTCTCAGGGTATAAACTTAGCATTTTGAGTCTATTTTCATAATGAAGAGTCGAGTTTGTAAACGGGAATGCTTAAGAAGGTCAAAATGGTTTTACAACGCGAAGGTACAAAACTGTCCAAAATTTTGAGTTTAGTAATATGACGAGCAGTGGGTCTTAGAAGTGAGAACATTTTATGAAATTTGATATGGGCTTTAAACAGGTTGTAAAGGATTTATACAAATTTTCTCGTAATTTTTGGTGATGTCTAAGTATAGTAAAACAACCCGTACATTTGGTATGTACCGGCAGAATTGTAAAATGAGTAATAGTTTTAATAAAGTATAAGAATGGACGTGTCTAGTAAATATTATTTGTATGGATTTTTGGCATGAGTGTATACAAACTTTGAGTGACTTTAATTATTTATATACAGTACTTGATGGTACTTGAAGTAGTTGATTCATTACGTGTTTATTCGTTAGGTGTTGTATTTGATTTCCCGGGGCATCCTCATCGTCGGTGATTGACTTCATTTACGTCGTAGTTACTAATACTACCACTACTACCTAAGGTGAGTCTATAGCCTCGCTCTTTATTTATTTCAAATGTTTTTACCCGCGAGGGGGATACATGCTATTTAAATGAAAATGAACATAAGTCATGAACGATTGTTGGACCCGAATGTTGTTTTGAATTGTGTTGAGTACCTAGTTGCAAAAGTCCGTAAATTCGTGAACTATTAACTATTGTCTTGCCCTTGTGTGGGTTGGAGATAGCCGCTTATACAATTGATAGTACTATGGGGTTGACGACCATATCCGAGACGAGAGCTAGTACGTTGAGTATCCTCTACGGAGGGATAACTTGTGATAAGAAATAAGGTATAATTGCAACTAATGCCTTTAGACGGGGCCGTGGTTTTACTTAAATCATGCCGGTCTATGTACGTGGGTGATTGAGTTAACGGATTAGTGTCACGAGCTTAAACATAATTATTAGCTATTGCTAAAGATAATATCCTTGAATAATAGATTGTGAGTACGACACTGCTATTGAATGGTCATGATTGGTTTTTAATACTTGTGTTCAACTTATGATTTGATAAACCTATAGATTCGCTCAACCGTTGTGTTGACGATTTTAAGCATGTGTTTTAGGTAATCAAGATTGATAGCAGCGAGCATGCATGGAGGGAGTTGGTGCTTTATTGGTCTAAAATTTATGGATTTCCTTCCCTTTTTATCAAATTAATTATTGTCATATTATGGTAAAAGTTGTTATGTTTTTTGTTGAGATCTTTGGGGACAAGTAACGCTACTCTGATGAAAACTTTATTTTAGGTTGGAAATGTTTTAGAAAATGGTTGTAAATACTCATTTATGTTTATTTAAAACGTCTCATTTGAGGTTGTTTTCTATTATTGTGTGTGATGTGCTATGATATAACGCCCAAAGTGGTATTCCGCTGCGTGGTAATTTGGGGGTGTTATAGATTGGTATCAGAGCCACAAGTTATAGAGAACTAGGTCGATTTTTGAAAAACCTAAACTATAACTTTTGGTGTGTCGTAAAAAGTTTTAAAGCACGCAACTTCTCCGCATGGCTCCGGTAAGATTTCTTTACCATTGACTTATGATTTAGATGTATCCCTTAAAACTGATATGAGTTCCCTAGTATTTAGTAAATATATACTATGATAATATATTGAGATATATCTTTGTGTACGTTTAGTACTTATCATCGTAGTTTGCAAGCAGTTGCGTGAATACCATATAGGTTGCATGTAATTGGCATACGGGCTACATTGAATTACATGGAAACACTACGTTGTGATCCTGTGTGTACGTAGGAATGATTGTATGTATAGGTATGTATATACTATGTTATTTAAAGGCATTGCACGTGAAGCAATGGTCCTTGCGTGATTATCGTACATTTTATAATGCGATTTTGTTCATAATTTAGCCTCACCGCCAATCATCGATCGTGATAATCAATTTATTGCTCGAATAATCGAGTGTGAACCTCGTTTGATACTCTAGATACGTAAATAACACTTCGTAACATATTTTTTATCAACTAGATTGATCTCGATTGTCGTTATCGCACACGTGATGTTTCATTCTTGGACATCTTCTTTTGAATCATAATTTACTTACGTACAATTTTATTTCCTTTATTCCTTATGGGTTTGATATATTAGTTCGCGTAACTATAACATAGCTGAAGTATAATCAACGATGCATACATCGTAGCGACGAATCGTATGTGTATATTATAAAACGTGGTTGAGGCGTATCGTCATTTATTCGTTTTTATCATCCTACTCAAATTTAAAGATGTGTTTTAAAGTAGACTAGCGTTGTGATCAAGCGAGATAGCTTAAAGTTTGGTTGTTTAGTGTTAACTTTATTGTCTACGGTTTTGAGACCCACCTGAAGCCAATATCAACACTTATAGAGTTGACATACGTATTCTCGTTCCGTTTATTTCATTTGTCTTGTTGTCTCATTATTTTGAATTTGATATTATATATGACGAGGTCCGGCATTTGTGTGAGTTAAATAAGCATTGAATTTTGTTAATTGAATAAGTTAAACAGAAACGTCTTACATATTAAATGTATGGTGAATGAAAATTTTGGTTAAAAATGACGTACGAGGCGCCTTGTAACAAGTAAAATTTGTATAGAGAATAAAAGGGACAAAGTGAAATTATTTCTTTTTCTTTCCTTCAACTTGGTTGGTAAATTATGATAAGTAACTTATATTACTCGTAAAATCCTTTTTTCATATATTAATAATTTGATATTAGAATCTTGTGATGGAATTGTCTAGAATTTGTTTAATTTAATTTGAAATAGGAGTTATTAATAAAGATTGACGAGATGACTATTGAGTATATGTAGCTTTGGGCTTGGTATGAATTAATTTTGGGTCAATATAGCAACTATTTGGCGTATTTTTTAATATAAAACATGAGTAGAAAAAAATTGGTCATGTGTTTTGGAGCTAGAGACTCTGTAAAACTGGTTTTAATTTTAAACATAAGGTCAAGTTATATTAAGGAATGCATTGTTATAAACTGGAACTCATAACTTGTTGTAGTGAATAAACTGGGATAAAATTAAAATATACAATTTAAGTGAGAAATTCTAACGCTTGAAATGAATTATTAAATGTTGATGGAACGTTATTTTATTCTGCTGCGAGATGTGTTAATTTTAAAATCACTTGAAAATGGCTAAAGATGTAAAACTTCGAATTTTCTATATGTTAGAGTGATTGAAATAAGAATTTTGATTATTTATTTTATTTTTATTATTGTGATTAAAGTCTCGACTTAAACTAGTAAGTTATTTGACATAATGCCATGTGAGACCTCATTAGTGTGCGAGTCGAGTCGCGTGAATGTGATGTAAAAGATCAGTTTTAAGGAAAGATTTATGTACAATAAAAGGTCAAAGGTTGATTTTTAAGAGTTAATTGGAAAAATTCGAGTTATGTTGGATGCTTGTATATACGCAATAAGACGAGTCGTAATAATAATAGCGTAATTTTTTGAAAATTCTTACTATGTACGTTTTTGGTACTTAAAATATGAATATTAATGAGATTTTGACACAATTATGGATATTTTCAAAACTAATGATTTTACCAATTATAATAACCGAGTCACTGAATCCACTAATGTAGTAATTTCCTTGAGATGGTAACTTTCCAGAAATAAAAACTTTGTAAAGTTGAAAATGAGAGATATGAAGTCTTAAACGATGTAACATAAATTAAAAATATGCAAATGATCGCTTTACAAAGTACAAGGTAACATTAATTAGACGCAAGTGGATTACCCACCAAACGCATACTTGTATTATCTTCTTAAGACGTAATGTTTTGAGTCATGATGGTTCGATCATACAACATCACTTCTTCGATTTTGCGAGCCTATATCTAAACTTAGGTAGTCCTGTGATTTTTCGTTTTAATATTTTCCATGGTACGAGACCATTATTTATTTTTGGATTGCTACTTCGCTAGTACTTGATAATGAGGGTATGTCACCCGGTGTATTTTTTTCCTCTTCATGGACGCCGTAACTTTTCTTTTTTTGGGTTAATGGAACCTAAATTTGGTGGTATGTGTGTGTAACTCGAGACGATGGGAATTATGATCCTTGTCCTATTTTTGGCGCTCGTGATGATGTTCGATGTCCACTTAATGATTCGATAAGATTGTTGTTGTTTTCTGAAACTCTTGTCATGTCTTCGAAGTATTTTCATTTCTAATGTAGTTAATTTCCGTTGGAAAATATATTGCTCGTTTATCTTAATTGATCTCATTGATTTTTGATTTTTTTACTCGTTATGCCTGCAATGATCTTTAATCTGGAACCACCTTACCGTTATTTTGTGAACAATTTGTTTCGAAAATGTGTATGAGTGTGTGAAATGTTTTGTTGAACCAAATGCAACTGGTGTTGATTTATTTATTTATTTATTTTTCTCACAAAAAGGCAAAGCAAAAGTATGTTTTCAAAGCGGATGAAAAATGTTTGATGTGTTCCTTGAAACGATGGCAACAATATTTTCCCATTTCAAATGATTTGATTATTTTGAAGATTAGGTCGAAAACTTTCGTAGTCATATTTGGTATGTAATAACAATGTTGTGTCGTCCCTCGATCCTCAATTATGCACAGCTTAGCTAACTATGCATAATTCGGGAAGAGCCTTGTTTTGTTGGTTGTCGTTGCTTGGTCCTCAAGTATGCATGATCTAGCTAATTATGCATAGTTTAGGAAGAGCACTATCGTTTCAATTCAATTGGTCATCTTAAAACTTGTAGTGTTTTTATAAATGTCTAGATGAGAACGCTTTTAAAATGGTGGATCCATATGCAAGTAATCGTATTCTCTTTGATTCCTAAAGAAATTTTTGAATTTTCTTGTATTCCTTGAAATCTTTTCTTTCATTTGGCATTGACTTGGTAAGACACCGTGACCGAGTAATTACGGAAAAATGTTTTTGTGTGTTGTATGTAACGTGCGAATTCCATCGGAATCACTAAGGTGTTGATGAAATACCAAAGGGGCTCGTACCGACACTGAGAAGAAATTTTAACAAAAATATAAGACTGTCGAAGTAGAGGAAATCCGAGTTCGAGTGACTCTAAGGGAAATGAAGAAGACTTATCCTACATCAAATGTATCGTACTTTATTTATTTTCTTTTCTCGTTCTTTTTATATGTCAACGACACGCGATAAACTGTTGAAGTTTACAAACTGTGCATCGGTAGTTGGAGGACAATTCCATTTGCCGCCTTCATTTATTCAAGTGAGGAATCCTCATTGCTTGACTCGACCATCTTTTCATCGATGGCTAAACGACAGATAGCCATAGTTGATGTTTATGTGCTAAACCTTTCCTTGATATGTGTTCATGTTATGAGTGATTTAGTCGAATGATTGTACATTATGCGAGCTCAAGGCTGCAGTATGAATTGACGTATGATTGTGGATCATGTGTCCCATGTAATACCTTTTTTTACTGTGAACGGTGATGCTTATTGGGATTTTTACCACGTGTGGGACGAAAGTGAGATTGTGTTCTTGTAATATCTTTTGGGTATAGATCCGTGTGTGTGCACCCTGCGATGACATATATATGTACTTTCTTTCTTTTTGGATATGCATCCATAGCTGGCAAGCCGTGAACCTGCCTTAACTTGTAATTTTCTTTTGACTGGACTGATCCGAAATCCCGTCAAATATTCTTATTTTACCATGGCTTGGCTGATTAACAAGCATGAGTTAACTTGATTAAACTTATTTACTTGGCATGGTTTGGCTATTTTGCAAACATGTCGTAATATGGTTGTATGTGCTTCATAATGGCTTTTGTGTTTGATTGGATTGTGATGCCTTCGAAAGAGTTATGTATATGTCGAATGATTTTGTATCGATGAATTTGTTTTTAACGAACTAGGGTTGTATGTATGTAATATTGCAATAAGGTGATTTTGTACGACTAGTATTGATTACTTCGTCTTATATATTCTGAACGTTTTCGATGGGGTTATGTGCGACCCGTGCGATTTTCTTTGTGAATAATTATTTTGATGAGATGATGAACCAAGTGAAAGGACGATTCAAATGTTGGAAGACATGCTCCGAGCATATGTGATTGATTTTGGTAGTTGTTGAGATCGACACTTGCTGTTGGTAGTATCTTTGTACAACGACATTTACCTGTGGAGTCCTATGATCGTTAGACTCAATGGTAAAAAACCATTATATCTAGGATAATCATCATTCATATGTTTAACATAGCGGAATAGAATAATGATTATCAACAAGGTATTAACAAAGATGAATTCTCCCAAAGTGTGTTTGTATTAATAATTAACACAAACAACTCTAGGTGTGTATACATTTAATCCCACACCTAGAGATCGAACTTTATTGTAGGTTACATTGTGAAAATTGAATTGATATGTAAAACCTACATCTATGTTTTCTTTATATACTAGAAAACATAGCTTACAAAGAAAGCTAAAACAATAAAAAGACTCCAACGGCTTGTTCTTTTGCAACTTGTACTCTTTAGCCCTTGTCTTCTTATTTTGTTGTTTTTGACGCATCAACTCATAATTTCGAACCAACAGTCTTCCCCTAGTTGATGATGTCAAAAACACTTCCCCTTAAGCTCGCATTCTTTGTAAAACATATAACAAAGGATCAACAGATTGCATTGTGTAGACTTCTTCCCCTTTTTGTCATGATCCAAATAGGGGTCTTGTATATAAGCAACCTTGATTTCGACCACTACCTAAATAATACCACACTACTAATACAAGTTTTCTATATCTCAAATTACCCTCCATGAAGAACAGCAGGATGAAATTTAAAGAAATTGAGCTATAGAAACTCACATAAGTTGTAGTAAAACTAATGAGCAGTAGTAAACACCTTCACCTTAATGTTACATGTAAATGATTAACACATGAAAATTTAGCTTCCCCTTAAATTGTGCTAATCATTCTTGAATCTTCAAATTCTGTAGGCTTTATGTAATGATTACATATGGAGAAATCTAATTACGACTTACTTGATGATGAAGTAGAATAACCCGTATACATAAAGCGTTGATACCTTAAGGGTGTTCTCTATCCATAAGAGTGGTAGCCCTCTTTTCATGTGGAGAAAAGCCAAACTTCTTCAAGATCTCAGCCACGTATTTATCCTGGGAGATGAAGATACCATCTTCTTTCTGCTGAACTTGTAAACCAAGAAAGAAGTTCATCTCCCCCATAGCACTCATCTTGAATTTATCTGTCATAAGCTTGGAGAAATCCTCACTCATCTTTGGATCAGTAGACCCAAAAATGATATCATCAACATAGACCTAGACAAGCAACACATCCTTGCCTTTCTTCTTTGTAAATAGTGTCTGATCTATGGTGCCCCTCTTGAATCCATTGTCCACCAAATAGGTAGACAAAGTACCATACCATGCTCTAGGGGCTTGATGAAGGCCATACATATCCTTTTTGACTCTATACACTTTATCTGGATGCTCTGGATCCTCAAAACCAGGAGGCTGCATTACATATACTTCCTTAACAATAGTTCCATAGAGGAAGGCACTCTTGACATCCATTTGATAGACTGTGAAGCCCATGCAGGATGCATAGGCTAGAAAAATCCTAATAGCTTCAATCCTTGCAACTGGTGCAAAGACCTCCTCATAGTTTATTCCATCCTCTTGTGTATATCCCTGAGCCACTAACCTTGCCTTGTTTTTGACCACAATGCCTCTTTCATCTCTCTTGTTCCTTAGAACCCATCTTGTCCCTATAGGTCTGACATATCTGGGACAATCAACCAGCTCCCAAACATCCTGAATTGCAAATTGGTGAAGTTCATCCTGCATTGCTTCCACCCAACTTGGTTCTTTGAGAGCATCAAATATTTTCTTGGGTTCCTGTGGTGACAGAAAATAGGCAAACAAACATGCTTACACAAGAGGGGTATCAACCTTCTTGTGTATATTGGAAATAAACCCACCAAGACCTTGATGAGATCTTCTAGTCTGAACTGGAGTATTAACAGGACCAATGATTTGAGAAGGAGGATGATTCTTCATGACTGAAGTAAGTACTCCTCCCTCAAAAAGTCTGGTATCTTCAACTTCATTCTCCATGTTGCCAATATCTTCTTCATCAGACTCTCTTATATCAACATAAGGATGACCTTCTTCATATGAATTGGAAGGTTGACCTTGTTCAAAAGTGGAAGAGAAAAGATGTGCAAAGGTGTTGTCAATGCCTAAATCTTGATTGTCAGCGCTTGGGCTAACAACGCTTGAACTGTTGTTGTCAACGTCTGAACCATCAACGTCTGAATTGGTCTTGTCAGCGCTAGATTTGCCTTTGTCAGCGCCTGAAGGACCATGCATGTTTGTATCTGGTGGTACTTGGGGACCACCATTATCTTTACCAGCAGCAGCATCAGCAGCAAAAGCATCTGTCCAAATGGGAATTGTGACATATTCTAGTATAGGAGATGCCTTTTCTGCTTGTGATCCAACCTTTTCATGAACCTGTGTACCTGAAACATCAACAACTTGTTCCTCCACAACATTTGAAGCTACCTTCACAATGTCTGGATTAGTGACAGGCATATAATTTAAAGTTCTAGATAAGGGTTCCAAGTCAAACAACCAATTAGGACCACTTTCAGGATCACTAGGTTTATTTTCTAAAAACCTAACATGTACTCTTTCAAGTATACGTTTTTCCTCTTTAAGATAAACCCTATATCCCTTGCTCTGCACTGAATACCCCATGAAGTAGCCTTCATCACCTTTTGCACTAAATTTACCTAAGGCATCACTAGTGTCCAAAACTACTACATGACAACTAAAAGGTCTAAGAAAACCAATATTAGGTTTTCTTCCCCAAAGCAACTCATAAGGTGTTTTATTCTGAATTTTGTTAACCAATGCTCTAGTCTGAACATAACAAGCTGTGTTAACAGCCTCAGCCCAAAAGGCTATAGGAAAATGAGCATCAACCAACATTGTTCTGGCTGCTTCAATTATGGTTCTATTTTTCCTCTCAGCAACCCCATTTTGCTGTGGGGTTCTAGCAATACTAAATTGCCTAGTAATTCCTTTCCTGGCACAGAAATCATCTAGCTTCTTATTCCTAAATTTACCACCATTATCACTCCTAAGCATTTTAACCTCATTGCCAGACCTCTTCTCAATCTGAGTGATAAAATCAATTAGAATATCAGCTGTGTCACTCTTCATAGCTAGAAAGAATGTCCAAGTAAACCTAGAAAAGTAATCTGTGATAACAAAGCAATATGACTTACCATTCAAACTTTCTATATTGGTTGGACCAAAGAGGTCCATGTGTAGCATATGAAGAGGTCTAGAACTAGTATGCACCTGTTTGGACTTGAATGAGACCTTGTGCTGCTTGCCTTTAAGACATGCAACACAAGAGTGGTCATTGTGGAAGGCCTTCTCAGGCAAACCATCAACCAAACCAAGTTTCACAAGTCTATTTATATTTTTAAAATTTATGTGCCCTAGTCTCCTGTGCCACAAATTACTTTCATCTACTGAGGCTTTAGCATTAAAACAAGACATATTATTGTTTATTTTAATCCCATTCAAATTCACATTGTATATGTCCTTATGCCTAGGTGTTCTATACTCAATATATTTCTCATCGGGGATCTTAAAATCCTTGCTTAACACCAAACACTCAGTATCAATAAACAGAACTTTATTTTTGTTATCACAAACTTGTGATACACTAAAAAGGTTGTAATCAAGTTCTTTTACCATAAAGACGTTTTCAAAACGCAAATTCTTGGTGAGAAGGGTTCCTTTGCCTGTGATAGTACCATATCCGCCTCCAAAGTATACCTTATCACCATCCTTAATGGGAGTGAAGTTGGTCAAATAGTCTTCCTTCCCTGTCATGTGCCTTGAGCATCCACTATCCCAATATCCATAATCATTGACCTGTCTTTGAATGCCCTGCACATAAAGAAAACAAATTAGTTTTCTTTGGGAACCCAAGTCTTAAAAGACTTGGATTCATCTGGTTGTTCAATAAGAACAGACTTAGTTCTCACAACAACCCCATTCTCATCCTTCTTAGGATGAAATACCCAGTTAACCCCAATAGGTTTTGTAATGACCTTTGAAATGTAATTAAATCTGTTGCAGGTCATTGAAATCCCATTATCATTAGGGTTTTGATCTTTCTTGGGTCTCCATGTTAAGCTTGAAGAAGCTTTAGACCTCTTACCCTGTGGTTGCAAATATTTAGGTCTGGTCACGTTTCTGTCAGCGTTGGAATTAGTCTTGTCAACGCTGAAATTACCCTTGTCAGCGTTGAATCTAGGGTTTGCTACAGAAACCCATTGCCTATTAGACCAGGTGTTTGTCTTTTGAAATGGTCTTTGTCCATGAGTGTTAGACCCTCTAGTAAAGAATAGGGCAGGTCTAATCACTTGTGGACTTTGCTGCACACAAGGTTTGGGTCTGACAACGTTTGACTTTCTAACAACGTTGACTTTGTTCCTGTCAGCGCTGAAATTGTTCCTGTCAGCGCTGGCTTTGGGAGCGTTGACACACTTGTATGCCAAGTGTGACAAGCTACCACAAGTGTAACAAGCTTTTCTAGACACAACCTTAGGTCTAGAAGAGAAGAAGCCTGTTCCATTATTGCTAACTTGTCTCTTGGGTGACCTAGTATTCCTATACATCTCTGCATATTTAATGCTAGGTTTTCTATCAGTGTTTGAGCCTAGGTCAATAGCTTTACCAGTGACTGGGTTTGTAACCTTAATGGGAGTTGACTCATTGGGACTTTCACATAGTAAGCCACCCTTGACAAACAAAGTAGGGTTAGCTTTCTTCCATTCATTCAGGTCAGTCAACTTTTGTTGGTACTCTTCAACTGGAGTGACAACTCTTGGTGGAGGAATGAATTCCTCCACTTGGAATTCTGGCAAACCAGTCCAAGATAAGTCCTTTTGTTAGACACCATAGAAGTCACCAGCTGGTGGTGGAACCAAAGAGTAATCATTCATCCCAATCCCAGTCATGTCCTTAGGATCTCTTTGTTTACCCACACAGTCTCCTAGGGTTTGGGTGGCTCTATCAAATCTTTGAATTTTAAGGCCAACATTGTCTTTATTTTTAATGGCCTCATCTAATTTAGCCTGTAACTCACCATTAACCCTTTCCATGATGTTTCTAATATCCATACTAGTCTCTAACTCATGTTTTAAGATATTTATTTTATCTTTTAAGTCAAATTCCATTTTCTTGTATTCAGAAACGGTTTTCTCAGTTTGAGTGAGAGCTACTTGGTAATTAGACAGTTTGCACTTTTCAGTACTCACATCACTCATTAATCTTAACACTTCTTTGTTAAGTTTCTCAGTGTTTAACCTACAACCTTTACTACAAAAAGCATCATTGTATACCTCATTATCAGATGAAGAGGAGGAGTGTGCCATGAGAGCATATTCAACATGCTCTTCTTCTTCAACCTCAGCAATCAAAGCTTTATCCTCTTCAACATTCTTGGCCAGATAGCTCCAATCCCATCCCATACCATCAATTCCTTGAACTGCAACCATGGCTTTGGAATCCTGAGCTTTAACAACCTGACTTGAGGGTTTACCAGCATCAGATCTTCTAGGAGATCTACATTCCCTCATGAAGTGCCCCATACGATGACAGTTGTAGCATTCAACTTTGGATTTATCAAATCCAGCTGTGTCTTTTGCATTGAAGGTCATCTTCTTCTTAAACCTTCTGTTCCACCTATTTGCTCTTATACTAGCAAGAGCCATGTTCCACTTGATATCCATCTCTTCCAAGTGCTCATCACTTATCTGCTCAAGGTCCTCATATTTAATCACTGAACCATTGGGCAAAGAAGCAATATAAGCACATACAGTATCTAAGTCTAAACCAGCAGGTTTAACTCTTGAGGAGTCACTCTGGAATGTGTCAGCGTCTGAATAGGAGACGTTGACAGGACTTGTTCCAGTGCTGACATATGATGATCCAGTAACTGGATGCATGTAAGAGTTCTTCTGATTGAATTGACCTTCACTATGAGAGAAGAAGGCCATGTTACTGGTGGTAGAATTGCCTCCATGCTCTAAAAGAGTTTCATCTTCCAACAGCCTTAGTTTGTTGTAGATGTCATCAAACGAGGAACTCTTGTAAGTATTGTTGGCAAGAATAGATCTTGCCTCAATCTTCCATGCCTCACCAAGACTTTTAAGAAAGGTAGCATTAATGTCAATATCACCAAGTTGTGTCCCCATGAAGGACAACTTGCTTGTAATGTCAAGCAATCTGCTTCTCACACTTCTCAGTTTCTCATTGGGTTGAGCTTTGAAGACAGCATAATCATGCATGAGTTGCTTTTTCTTTTCTTCCTTAGTGTCTGCATTGCCATCATATGCAACTTCAAGACCTTCCCAAAGGGTTTTAGCAGATTCATAGCCTCTATATTTATGCTGGTTCTCTTGTCCCAAAGAGACTTTCAGAATATTTAGGGCTTTCATGTCGACCTTTTTCTTTGCTATGTCATCAGCAGCCACAGCTCTACCATCTCCAGGTTTTTCTCTCTTATCCTCTTCAGAACACCCAGCAACAGCTGATCTTTGAGCAATAACATTAGCAATCTTTTGGGATTTATTGAATGTGTTTCCATATTCAATAATCTCCCAGAGTGTGTAGTCATAGATCCCCAGATATTGCTCAAAGTTAAATTTCCACAAATCAAAGTTGGTTGCATCAAGCATGGGAATCTTGATGTTTGGTAAAGATGAGGAGGAGGAGGTTATTGCTTCAGACATGATGTTGTTAGGGTTTTTGAGAAAATTAGGGTTTTGGTGATTTTTAGGGTTCCTGTGTTCTTTAAGATCAAAAGTTCCTCAACAAGCTCTGATACCACTTGTTGAGTCCTATGATCGTTAGACTCAATGGTAAAAAACCATTATATCTAGGATAATCATCATTCATATGTTTAACATAGCGGAATAGAATAATGATTATCAACAAGGTATTAACAAAGATGAATTCTCCCAAAGTGTGTTTGTATTAATAATTAACACAAACAACTCTAGGTGTGTATACATTTAATCCCACACCTAGAGATCGAACTTTACTGTAGGTTACATTGTGAAAACTGAATTGATATGTAAAACCTACATCTATGTTTTCTTTATATACTAGAAAACATAGCTTACAAAGAAAGCTAAAACAATAAAAAGACTCCAATGGCTTGTTCTTTTGCAACTTGTACTCTTTAGCCCTTGTCTTCTTATTTTGTTGTTTTTGACGCATCAACTCATAATTTCGACCCAACATTACCATGTTAGTATTGAAGTTGCAGCATTTGAAGAATTATGTTGATGAAAATGTAGATCGCCAGTTGGATAGAATGTAGGGAAAAGTCAGTTGAATGGACTTGAAATGATTCGAGAGACTACGGAAAAGATTGTGTAGATTAAGAATCACTTGTTAACCGCGAGAAGCCGTGAGAAGAGATGTGTTGATAACCGTAGGAAGCAGTTGGAAATTGAAGTTTGAGACATGGTAATGTTAAAGGTGTCGTCGTGGAAAGGCGTGATTCGTTTTGGAAAATAAGAGAAGTGGAGCCAAAGGTATGTTGGACCAATTGCCTACCAGTTGGAGCTATCGGATGAACATCGTGAAAATGATAATACTCTTCATGTGTCGAATTTGAAGAATTGTGTGGCGGATAATGGTTTAGTTATCCTAGTGAATGAAACACAACAGGACGACAAGTTGCACGTCATAGAAGAACCAACAGGGATAATGGATCGAGAGGTTAAGACATTAAAGCAAGGTAGAATACTCATTGTGAAGGTGTGATGGAACCCGAGACGTGAACCAAAGTCCACGTCGGAACGTGAAGACCTCTTTAGGAATAAGTACCCTCATCTTTCTAGTAGTACGAAATGCGAGTATAAGAACCGGAGAGCGGCGGGACGTCGCTCCCTTAAGGAGGGGAGGATTTGATCAAGGTGAATGTGTCGTATGGTGTTAATTTATTGTCTCAAGAGCTGTTCAGTATGGGCATCTCTCTTAAGTTGTGACTCACTTGAGGATGTGATACGCCGAACCCAACGTCATTTATTTTACCCTAATTTACGTATATTTTTGAAATTTTTAAGAAATTTCGTTTGTTATATATTTGACGGTTTAATTTGAAACCAATGATCGAGGCCTTAATTTTTACATTTGAGGATTTGAGAAGAACCGATAACGACTACGATACCGACAGATGCCCAAAATTTATCTTTTAATATCGATTGATCGATATTTGAGTTTTTCGAAGTTTTTATTTTTATTAGGTTTTAAGTCGAGTCGGAACCATATGAATATTCGTTTTGTGTGCGTTTTAACCTTTGGAAAGTAATTTTTACAAATCCCGACTCCCGTAAAAATTTAAAACCGACTATGTAGTCGATTACCGCTCTTTAAAATGGTCGTTTACTCCTAAGGCCAAAATATAGCTAAAATTGCCACCAAGGTCCTCCCACCTTTTACAAAAACATTCACCACACACACACACTTCATTTCAACTAATAAAAAATTTCACCATCCCTCTCTCTCTCTCTCTAACCTCACGACACCACCTCAATCCACCATCAAAAATTGTTTTCTCAAAAATCTAAGCAATACCCCATGTTTATATCATCATTGTAAGTAAATCCCACCACAAAAATCCAACATGCAACAACTTTTTTTTAAGATTTAATTTTTGATAGATTTTGAAAAATAACATGATTTGATCTAATTAATTTCGTGGGTTTATGTTTAAATGTTTTTAGGAGCCTCCATTTGGAATATTAAAGCTTTTGGAGAAGATTTTGTTGCTGTTATTGATCCTAAAACCTACGGCCCAAATGGGTTTTTGGTTTTGGTGATTGTTTGATCTTGTTTATTGTGGGTATGGTTCTATGTTCATGTTTACTTCATTTTTAATTAATTTAATTATATTGTATGTTAGTTTTATGAAATGGGTTTTTATGAAGATGATTCATACAAGTGATATAGGGTGTTATGGTTGATTTAGGATGTTTGGTTGATGATATTAGCGGGGTATAAAAGTTGGTGAAATTGATTAAAAACATGTGTAGAGGTGATTTTGAAAGAGTCATTTTAAAGCAGAATGTTAAGGGTATTTTTCGTGGGTTTAAGTCTGAGCTAAGGTTGAGATGATAGGACATTTTTGTAGAGCTTTTCTCAAGCTTCGTTTTGATATAAGATAGAGCTTTTAACTCCAAACGAGTGAAAAGTTATGATACTTTGAAGTTTTCGTGTAGCGGGAGATGAAAGTCGACATAATCCGAAATTATGTTCGATTTTAGTTCAAATCTTGGGGACAATAAGTTGAGTTTTAAAAAATGATTAGAGGCTGTTCTCAGGGTATAAACTTAGCATTTTGAGTCTATTTTCATAATCAAGAGTCGAATTTTTGAACGGGAATGCTTAAGAAGTTCAAAATGGTTTTACAACGCGAAGGTACAAAACTGTCCAAAATTTTAAGTTTAGTAATGTGACGAGCATTGGGTCTTAGAAGTGAGAACTTTTTATGAAATTTGATATGGGCTTTATACAGGTTGTAAACGATTTTTACAAATTTTCTCGTAATTTTTGGTGATGTCTAAGTATAGGAAAACAGCCCGTACATTTGGTATGTACCGGCAGAATTGTAAAATGAGTAATAGTTTTAATAAAGTATAAGAGTGGACGTGTCTAGTAAATATCACTTGTATGGATTTTTGGCGTGAGTGTATAGAAACTTTGAGTGACTTTAATTATTTATATACAGTACTTGATGGTACTTGAAATAGTTGATTCATTACGTGTTTATTCTTTAGGTGTTGTATTTGATTTCCTGGGGCATCCTCATCGTCTGTGATTGACTTCGTTTACGTCGTAGTTACTAATACTACCACTACTACCTAAGGTGAGTCTATAGCCTCGCTTTTTACTTATTTCAAATGTTTTTACCCGCGAGGGGGATACATGTTATTTAAATGAAAATGGACATAAGTCATGAATGATTGTTGGACCCAAATGTTGCCTTGAATTGTGTTGAGTACCTAGTTGCAAAAGTCCCTAAATTCGTGAACTATTAACTATTGTCTTGCCCTTGTGTGGGTTGGAGATAGCCGCTTATACAATTGATAGTACTATGGGGTTGACGACCCTATCCGAGACGAGAGCTAGTACGTTGAGTACCCTCTGTGGATGGATAACTTGTGATAAGAAATAAAGTATAATTGCAACTAATGCCTTTTGAAGGGGCCCTGGTTTCACTTAAATCATGTCGGTCTATGTACGCGGGTGATTGAGTTAACGGATTAGTGTCACGAGCTTAAACACAATTATTAGCTATTGCTAAAGATAATATCCTTGAATAATAGATTGTGAGTACGACACTGCTATTGAATGGTCATGATTGGTTTTTAATACTTGTGTTCAACTTATGATTTGATAAACCTATAGATTCGCTCAACCGTTGTGTTGACGATTTTAAGCATATGTTTCAAGTAATCAAGATTGATAGCAGCGGAGCATGCATGGAGGGAGTTGGTGCTTTATTGGTCTAAAACTTATGGATTTCCTTACCTTTTTATCAAATTAATTATTGTCATAGTGTGGTAAAAGTTGTTATGTTTTTGGTTGAGATCTTTGGGGACAAGTAATGCTACTCTAATGAAAACTTCATGTCGGGTTGGAAATATTTTAGACAGTGGTTGTAAATACTCATTTATGTTTATTTAAAACGTCTCATTTGAGGTCGTTCTCTATTGTGTGTGATGTGCTATGAAATAACACCCAAAGTGGTATTCCGCTGCGTGGTAATTTGGGGGTGTTATAACAAATAAACACACAATATCTCTAAGTGTGAATGATAATTTTCTTAATTGTGTAATAATTTTCTAAATTGTCATGTAAATTTAGCAATAAAGAAAGACTAAATCAATTTGACATTATATCACTAAACATAACAAAAGGGATAATATCAAGCAAACATCATATTTAATGAACGATATCGACTAAAGTAATGAACAAATTGATAAGAGTTCAACAATACAAACCATGCTTATCAAAATATTGTATCACTTTAGCTTATTAAGTTTTTTCTTTTAATTTTAGATGTTATAACAATTCTTAACTTATAAATAATCGTCTACCCGAGCCACGCACGGGTATTGTTCTTGTTTTTGTTAAAAGAAAACTAAAAGAAAACTGATATTTGGTATTTTCGGCCCTTGTCCACCCATCGGTCGTGCTTTGTCCCCTGTGAATTTTGATTATTCAAATATAGGTTTATATTTTTGTTGTTGTTTCTACCTAATCTCATTCTAAGGCCTTCTGTTTAATTCTTCGGCAATTTTTGAGCATTCATCCTGAATTCTCGTGATCTAGTATCGTTTGATGAGTTTTATATAAATCATCTTGATTGCTTGACATGTGGTTCGCCAAATCCATATATAACTCTGTGTCATTTAAAGACGCCAGGTGCCCTTATTTGATCATTAATACGAGTTGTTGTAAATATTAATTAAGAGCCTTAAATTAGTAGTGGCTGTCATTGGACATGCGCTTTCTTAATAACAGTATGAAATAGGAAGGATCGTGATTGGATTTGATCCTGGGAAGGTTAGAGGAAAGCTTAGCTGTAACACCCCCAAATTTATACAACTCAATACAGCGGAAGACTCGTTGGTGTTACGGGATAGCACATTACTCACATCATAGACAACGCATAAAAATCGCGTCGTTTAATAATAAAGCATTTCCATTCATAAATATCAAAGTTACATAGGTCCCAAGTCATATTATTTCATACAGGTTTTACAAAGTATTTGAATGGAAATTTTTTATTTAAGTACGGGCCATGAATTCTTGTTGTCTTCCCGAGAATTACCTTCAAGTACCTGAGATAAAACATGTTAAAAGAAAAGGCCAGCGATAACGCCGAGTGAATTCATAGAGTTTAATAAATTCCATCAATATAACTTTGGTATAAAATTATTACCAAAATTCATTTCGTACAAATCATTGTAATAGGCCATAAAATAGCCAAAGTCATTTTTATACAAATCCTTATCGAAAATCATAATATAGGCATTTGCCTTAAAAAATCATTATACGAGCTAATGTCGTAAAAACATCATACAATACGTTTTATAACGTTGTATAGATTAAATAAAAATCGTTATATGAATATGGTTATATAAAACCAAAACACGAACATAATATCAATTGTATGACCCCGTATTGCTAGTCAGGCAATACATCGTAATTCGGTGCGTATAGTAGTATTTCGTTAATTGGATTATTATAAGCCGCATGACATTGTTACCTTACTACAACAAACAACGTGTAGCTAACCCGATACTCAATTTGCCCATCTAAATTAGCGTGTCGTCACAAGGTCACGCTATGGAAATCTTCTCATACATAAATTCGCTTACCAATCAATGTGGCACGACGGGGATCAACCGTCAAGGCGCGAACTGGGGTGATCGTCCCCAAATAGTACTATTATATGCATAAGCGTCTACCAAATCCCGGTAGTTCACAATTCATGCTAATGGGACTTTTAGTGACATAACCTAACTTTAATAATCCATTTAATTTCATCTATCGGGTCATTTAATCATTTATCGGGTCATACAATCATTCGGGTCCAAATCAATAAACAAACAATCGGGACAAATGGTGTCCTATTTTATAAAAACTAACATGTTATCTCCCTCGCGGGTTTGTAAAATATTTCATAAAAACATTTAAAATAGTGCGAGGCTATGAACTCACGTTGATATGGGAAGGCGGGTTATCGGTAATTCGGACGTACGGTACGTGCTTCAATCACGGAAACCTAAACAAATAATACTCGTCTTAGACTCATGTCCAATGACTTTATAAAAATAACAATTATGTATACATATGATGATTTTATATATATGATGATCAAATGGGTTTACATATTCTCATTTACTCATTTTAGTGTTATGTGTTGATAACTTTTACACTACTTTACTAGTTTTACCTATTTACATGTTTTAGGCCCAATAGGCCCATTACAAGCCCAATATATTATATTAGCCCAATTATACTTTTATTATCAGTATCACACTTTATATGTTGGGCCCAAATGGGTTAAGCCCAATAAATAAGTTTATAAGTGTTTTAGCCCATTTTGTTGTATTATTAGTCCAATAACGTTAACTTAGCCCGTTAATGTCCGTATGTTTTATAGTTCGGGTTTTATCGGTTTTTACTTGTTATATATGTTTATATATCAGTATATTAGTTTATAAAAGTTTACATTAGATTGGTCCAACCGTCTAAGTTTTATTTAACAAAAACGTTAATTTTACGGTAATAGCCAAAAAAGTCGTAAAAATCATGTTTATAGTTTTATAACTTATAAAACTTATCAAAGTACCATTTTTATAAAATGTCCATTTATTTATTCTTATACATATTTATATAAATGTATTATATAAGTTAGTGGGTTTTAATTCACATTTTATACTATTTTTATTTGAGTGCTTATATAATACTATTATACTTTAATTTCCCAAAATCTGATTTTTATTTTCATGTTCACTAAAACTGCCATATCTAGAGTTCTATATGGAGATAGAAGCTCAAATTTTTATGACATAAACTACATGATATTTTCTCCATTTAACTCTTCTATAGCTACTATTGAATCAGCCTCTAAGTATTTTCTAAAAATCGTCCAAAACAGTGAACTCAGATTTGTACTTTAAACTTGTTTTGATAATATCTCACTCATCCTATTGATTCCATTGCATGGCCAACTCTCACATGTGTATGATATCTTATACTTACTGTAAATGGATTCTACTTCATCATTTTATCAGTCTAACATGTGGTTAGTTACTGTTTTTATACAGCCTACCATTTAAACAAGATTTACCCATTTTTACATGTAGTTTGTCCATCTTTTTACCCATGTTTATCCAATCTATCAACACCAAATCCCCACATAACATTTTTAATCATCATTCATCATCATATACATATACATAGGTAAAAGAAATACAAGATTACATAATCAAAATAACAAGAGGATGGGGAGAACATTCTTTATACCACCATGATGATGTAGGTTGTGATCAAAACATGGATTTTGATGGAGAAACTTGTGAATAACCAAGACCATCTTCAAGACCACCATTCTTCATGAACACCTTGTGGAAAATCAGCCCCAAGACACCAACAAAACTTCTCCTTGGATGTTAAAACTTGCACCAATCTTCATCTTTTTTAATTGAGATTAACATATGTTAATTATAACAAAGGTTAGTGGTTAAAATTGATCAAAATGGGGTGGATGGTGATGATATTTGGACGACAAGTTGAGAGAAAAAAGAGAGAGATTTTTGTTTTCTTGGTTTGCATGTGTGTGTGTGGTTTAGTTGATGGTTTTGCTAGTTTAGTGGACAAGTAGCTTGATTTGTAAGCTTGGTAAGACAAGTGTCTTACTTAGCTTACAAAATTGACACCAAATGTGGTGTGGTAGCTAGTTAAGGCCGGTTTTGAGTGGGGGTGGGACAAGTGTCTCACTTGTCTCATCCCCATTTATTTACGGGTACTCCTCGATTCTAGTTTCCTCGATTTGCGTGCCTTCGGGTCGTTTTACGAAAAACGTTTTTATAAATTATGAATCAACGGCACAAAACGAATCTAATAAAAATTGTCTCATCAAAAACGGAGTTCGAAAACGTAAATACGTAATCCTAAGGTTTCCGGTTTAGTCGTAAAGGACGTTAAATTAAAATCGTAAGTCCTAATCTCTTCTCGTAAATTTGTGAGTTTATGAACCAACACAAATTTAAAATCTTAAAATAATATTCACGGACAAATTTATTTTCTGAAATGTCGGACTGTCACCAAAGACGGTGTACGTAAACGTAAGCACGTAACGTAGAATCCTCCGGTTTAGACGTAGTCGATGCTACTTCAAGACGTAAATCTCAATTACTTCCCAAAAAAAAGTGAGTTCATAATATAATATTAAAATACTATTTTTAAATAATATTTATATATATATATATAGATATATATATATAATATATATATATAGGTATATATATGTATATATGTATATATACATATATATATATATATATATATATATATATATATATATATATATATATATATATATATATATATATATATATATATATATATATATATATATATATATATATATATATATATATATATATATATATATATATATATATATATATATATATATATATATATATATATATATATATATATATATATATATATATATATATATATATATATATATATATATATATATATATATATATATATATATATATATATATATATATATATATATATATATATATATATATATATATATATATATATATATATATATATATATATATATATATATATATATATATATATATATATATATATATATATATATATATATATATATATATATATATATATATATATATATATGTATATATATATATATACATATATATACATATATATATACACACACATACACATACACACACACACACATATATATATATATATATATATATATATATATATATATATATATATATATATATATATATATATATATGGGTGGGGATACAATAAAAAGCCCCTTAAAATAAAAAGTCTAGGAAGCAATCTTAGCCCTTGGATTAGACTTCAATAAAAAAAGCGGAATGGCAGTATTGTAATTAATTCGAACTTTAGGGGCAAAGATGTATTACTAAAAAACACTCGTCGTTTTCTTTTCTCATAAATAATCTTATCCAGTCATTTTCTTTCCAAACTGTAAACACGTCTCTCTCATTTCACACTGGAAATCGATCGTTTGATCTTCGATCTTCGTATCAAACATTGTAAATCGTTCGATCTTCGATCTCAAACACGTGAAATCGTTCGATCTTCGATCTAAAACATTTGAAATCATTCGATATTCGATTTCAAACACTAGAAATAGTTCGATCTTCGATCTCAAACACTGGAAATAGTTCGATCTTCTTTAATCCATCAATGGTGAAGACGAATCTGAAATCTTATACGCTTCCTCGTAAGTGAATTTAAAACCATTTATTTTATTTCATTAATTTGTATGCTTATAAGTAATGCAACATATGTAATGAAGTAATGCACATAGTACTTATCCATTTAATACGAGGTTAGATTAGAATATACTCGATGTATTATAGGTGTCCAAAAGTGTTTGTTTGTGGGTTTGTATGCATGATGCACTTGCTGTTATAAGTGATGCAATAAGTACTCGTTTGTAGAATATGAGATGAGATTATGTTACACACAGTGTGTTTTATTTACAAGAATATGTATGTGTTTGTGTGCTTGATGTAGCGTTTGTAATGAACTAATGCACTAAGTACTTGTTTGTGGAATACGAGGTTAGATTAGGATACACTTGATGTGTTTAGGTGTTAAAAAGTGTGTGTTAGTTTGTTTGAATGCATGATGCAGTT